>OZ025698.1:293200-534342 GCA_964019335.1 Diplonema japonicum
AAAACTATTCAGCAGTGTAGTTTGCATTTTCTTTTTTCTTTCACTTTTTTTTTCCCTTTTTTCTTTTGGGGGTTTCACTACGGGCGTGAATAAGGTGGTTCTTTTTTTTTTTTTTTTTTTTTTTTTTTTTAAGGTGGTGGGGATAACATGGAAATATAAGAAAAAGATCAGATGTGTTGTTCGCTGTTGACCTCCTCGTCGGTCATCACCGGTAGCGCCCGAGTGGAAGAACATAATGCAGATGCTCAGGGTGACGAACAGGCAGCAAACTGCACGAGCGCAGAATCTTGGTTACCCGGGACGCACCGGCTGGGGTTGAGCTGTACACCGCACGCATTAAGGACACGACGCGGAACGCAGAAGAAGCTACAACTCGGCCGCGGTGCGCCCCCTGTAATCAAGTAGACAGTTCTTGTGCAGGGCGCCGCCAACACCGGCCTCCTTTAACTCATATATATTTTTTTTTTTTTTTTATATTCTCCCTGACTTCGGTAAACAATCTGATTTTATGTTTACTCTTCATTTCCTTTTTTTTTTCTTTTTTTCTATCCTATAACAGATAGCAGAAGAGAAAATCATTGAGCTTGGGGAGGAGTGTAAAATTATTTTGAAAAAAAAATTCTTTTGGGAAAATTCGGGAGGAAAAGAAAAAAAAAAGAATCTTTTTTTTTTTTTGTTATATCAGCCCCATCTGCCCGCAATGTCAAAAAAAAAAAAACTTTTTTCCCCTTCCCGTTGATTTATATAATGCTTCTCGTTAAAGGAAGGAGTCCCCCCCCCCAAAAAAAACAGTAAAAGGTCCACTGGCTACATGTGTGCTGGTGCTGAGGGGGATGGGTGGGGGGGGGGGGGGGGGATCATGTGTTTGCAAAATAGATCTATTTTTTTTCTCAGAACCATATTTTTAATTATTGCATTACACAAGAGAAAAAAAACCCCCCCCATCGTATTTTAAAACGAGAAGATAAACCAAAAAAAATGCTCACACAAGGGGAGAAAAAAAAAAGAATCCTTTTTTTTTCTTTCAAAAAGCGGGAGGGGGGCAAAAAAAAAAGAAAATGAAAGAAATGAAGAAAAGAGGGAAAGAAGGAAAGTATTAAAAAATTAAAAAAAAAGAAGAAGAAAAAAAAACCAGATACAAACTGTGCAACAACTGGTGGCAATGATACGCTGTCATACAGCGCAAGAAAAGAAAGCAACAGAATAAGAAAGAGAAAAAGCCGCCCAAGAACAAATGGTTTAAAATATTTATTTCTTGATCACCTTCTCTCCTCTCCCCTTCCCGTTCTTCCCCCCCCCCTTTTTTTTCTTTTTTGTTTCTCACTTAGGCTTTAAGTGGGTATTGAGGTGTAATAATAACGTGTCATCGGTCCCTCCTTTTCCTCCTCCTCTTCCTTTTCCCCTCATAATCTGACGCAAGCTCCTTCTTCTGTGTAATCTACTTTGATGCCAGCTCAAGAAGCAATTTTCTTTTTGTTACACCCATTATTTCTTTTGTTGGGCAGTTGCTAACACTTCTCCTGATCATTTTTGTGAAGTTTTTTTTTTTCTTTTTTTTTTTCCGCGAGTCCCACCCCACCTAGTGCCTCTAGTACATTGGAAGGATGTGCAGAAAACGGGGGGGGGGGGAGAGAAAAAGAGGCACAAGACCCCCCTCCCTGGGTTTGCGGGTCTGGCCGGTTTCGTTGTCCCTTGCTGTTGTTGTTGTTGCTTTGAATTACCTCTTAATGATTGTGTAAAGACACCCCCCCCGCTCCCCCCTTTGTCTGATGAGCATAACCAATAACCAAGCGGTGACGCCCTCCCTTTTTCTTGTAACCTTCTATCTTATTTTCCTTGTTTTTCTTCCTGCTGTTTTTTTTTTTTTTTTTTTTTTTTTTTTAAAACTTTTTTTTCTTCTTTCTTTTCTGTACTTAAACAAGCCTTCAATTTGCTTACTTCATTCTTATACCAATCTATTTCACGTGCCCCCCCCAAACTTTTTATTTTAATAGCTCACATGTGAAGTAAAGCAAATGAAGAATTTGAGAAATGGAAAAGATGGAAAAAAAAAAAGGGGAAAAAAAAAAAAAAAAAAAAAAAAAAAAAAAACAGGCAAGCCGAAAAAAAAAGGGGGTGGAAGAGGGAGAGAAAAAAAAATGAGGGGAAAAGAAGAGAGAGAAAAAAAAAAGGTTTTTCCTTTGCTTCTTTATCTTACCGTCCCCTCTTGTTTTCTCTTTTTTTTTTTTTTTTTTTGCCCGGAAAGAAGGGGGTGAAAAGGAAAGAGGGGAGGGAGACCCCTTTAGTGAACATTACTTGTTGCTCCTTCCTTCCTTCCTTCCCCCCCCTCCCTTCCCGTGGAAAAGTGGGTGTGATAGTATGTAGCCTTCCTCCCTGCCTACACCCTTGAATATGATTATCTACTTTCTTTTTTTTCTTTTTTTTAACTGCCCCCCCCCCTTCCCCTTCCCACACTAGTGAATCAAGTAACAAACGTGCGATAAGCTTGGGGGTTATAAAAAAAAAAACTCCTCTGAGCTCCTCTCCCCTCCCCTCCCCTCCCCATATCCATGCCTATATTTTAAGGAAGAAGGAATTTTTTTTTATTCTACAACCTAACGACTCTCATTTCTTATTTTTTTTACTTTTATCTTTTTTTTTTTTTCCCTCTCTCTCTCCTCTCTCTCTCTTATCTTCACAACTCTCCTCCCCCCCCTTCCTATTTTAAAAAAAAGTTTTTTTTTTTTACCCGATCGAAAAAAAATTCAAAATTCAGGAGGGGGAAACCCCGGGCTGTGTGCGGAGGGTGTTGGTGGGGGGAAAAAAAAAAAGGAAAAAAAAAAAAGGAAAATGAGCGGATATTTAACAGGCACGGCAATAAAACAGCAGGTGCACCGGCATGTTGCGAACGGGCTGACGTCCATTGCAAACGGGGCGAACTCGACCTTGGGTGTCGAATCCTGCCCGAGCGACAACACAAGCAGCCTCCCATTCCCATCCACCTGCCTGCTAAGCTGCGTCATTGCTGTAGGCTGCTTCATATCCTGCCTCACCATCTTAAGATGGTACAACTTCCTCCTTCTTGTAGAATCGGACCACGGGACCATCACAGAGCGGACGGCAGTATACACACCGCTGACCTCCAACACACATTGGGCCATGTTCTTCGCCATGGTTTGTTTGAAATCTATCCTAGATGCCCTGATGTACGGGGTGTCGGAGATAGCAAAAAACAAAACTGCACTGGCGTACGCGAACTTCACGGATTTGGTGTTACATTCTCTGACTTCCTTGTCACTGTCGTGGGCGTTGCTGTATCAGTTTAAACACCGGTCTGGTCAGGATATTCAAATCCATTCTGACTCTGGTAGTGATTCATCTGGTGATCCAGGGCGTATGGTGTTCCGTGTGGTGACCTCAGCCGAGGCTGGGCTTCTTTATCTTGCGCTGGTTCACATTGTGGTGGCGTGGTGGGCTGTGCCCGATCTTCCTGGGGCGGATAATTATTCGAATTCTTATTGGGTTTATGTTGCCGCGCTGTGTACGCAAAGGCTGCCCTTAGTGGTGATCGGCGTCTTGCTTGTTCTGCCGTCTCTTGAAATCAAAGTTGCTCATCCCACGAACTTGTTCAATCCGAACTCTTACCCGTCCAGCAATGCGAGGTGGCTGCTAGGTGTTGGTATCCTGATTGGCCTCCCGCACACGCTGCCTGCTACAACATGGACGAATCATATCCTGTCATCGCCTAGCCAGCGTACTCCCTGCCCTTTGTGGGTTTTTTCATGGTGTGTGTGTGTGTGTTTTTTTTTTAATGTTTTTTTCAGGTATGACATAATCTTGCTTCTCTACATCGTTACGCTGTCGTGTTACTTCAGTTTTTTGAGGCTTGAGGTGTGTGAAAAAGAAAGAAAAAAAAAAAAAAAAATGTATATTACTTCCCAGTTTAATCGGGTCAAGGAGCAGGAGTTGTACAGTTGCCACGTGGAGCACACTGAAAGAAGCAACAACAGAAGGGTTTTGTGAGTGAGCAGGTTAGGAAAAAAAAAAAAAAAAAAGAAAAGAAAAAGCACAGACTGGCAGAGAAAAAAAAATGGAGGGGGGGGGGGGGGAAGAAAGAAAGAAAGAAAGAAACACGCCCCGTACGCTCAATCTTTTTTTTTTGGTCAGTTTACATGAGTACGTTAAAAGGGGGGGAAAGGGTTTTTTTAAAAATAAAAAACCGGGGCGGGGGGGGGGGGGGGGGGGAATGCTTCAAATTTGCTTCAATCAAAAATGCCCGCCCTTCTTCTTTTTTTTTCTCTCCAGTTTAATCTTTTTTTCTCTCCCCCCCCCACATTTTTTTTTACCCCCCTTTTTTTTTTCTCTCTTCAAATCCACTCTTTGTTCTTTCCGCAGTTTCTTTTTTTTTTTTTTTTTCTCTCTCCCCTTCCCGAGACACGATCTTTCTATAGGGGGAATGCTCAGATCACCCGAGAAAGACAGGGAAAACCTGCAACGCAAATCCTGCGAGCTCAAGGCGCAAAAACCTAGCTTCTCCATAGTATGGAGGTCAGGAGATGACTTCGGGTGGGGAGCGGACGGCGGGTTTCAAGAAAACTTTGAAACCTTGCTCAAGGTGGACGAGCTCCAATGGAAAATAATGTCGAGTAGAAAACAACAAGAAGAAGAAATGGAAACAGTACGCAGCAGAAGGCAAAAGCTCCGCAGCTCCATGAAAGAAAGACAAAGGAAAAGCTTCCAAAGCGCATTAGACAGAAAAGAACTGCACGCTGTGTCACGAGCATCATACTCGTCAGCATCAGCGCCCTGTGCCAGTTCGGCAAAGCAACGAACAGTTGTCTTCACACCCAACGATGAGGTACAGGATGTCTTCACACCTTCAGACCCTGTATCTGAACAGGACATCAGTTCTTCCAGCGGTAACGAACCAGCAACATTTTCTAAAAACTGGCCCGAAGATGTTTTCCTCACTACAGCTAAACCTGTCTACCCTGGTGGTGTCGCGTCAAGACCGCCGCGTGAGCCGAAAAAAACAGCAAGGCGTCCTCGAAAGCACAGTCAGCACACTACCCATACAACCACGAGGTGGCTTTCTCATCACACCCCGAGGCCTGTAACCGCACGGCCACCATTGGGGGAACCGAGTGTGCCAGCACGGCATGTTCATGGTTCTTGTGATCGTGCACCTCCTTCGAAACCGCTTCCCTCGCTTCGTGCGCTCGCCAAGTCCTCTTCGTGGTGGTCGCTGGCATCTGTCACCTCGCTCCCTTCCACTCAGCTCAACCAGGCCTGGGCCGCTCGTAAGCGGTATGAAGGTAAGAGCTTCAACCAGTACAAACCCATTCTTGGCGGAGGTCCTTGCGCGTCGTACTATTTACACGTCATGCACACCGAAAGTGCCGACGATGTTGCTAGAGACCTCGCCGCCTTCGACAGAAAGCTTGACCTCAAGCACACGTGATGCGGTGCTTTTCAGCATCGTTTTTTGGTTTTTTTTTTTTTTTTTTTTTTTTTTTTTTTTTTTCGCGGCTCGTTTTAACATTGTACAGTCTGCGGGCGACATGAGGTGTCGATGTGGGTATCTCCTCGGGCTGGTCAGCGACCCTTACGACACGCAGCTGGAGATGGAAAGGAAAAACGTGTTTATAAGCATCATCTGTATATCGCTGGCATTCGGACTGCCCGGCATGCTGTTCCACTACAACGAGGGTGAAATCGTCCTGATGTGTTCGACCCTGGCCACGTTCATCGCAGGCTTGGTGGGCATAATTGTGATGATCAAAACACGCAAGCTCAGCATGTGGGTAGTGGTCATGATAGTGATTACATTTTCAACTGCAGTAGTTTTAGTTGATATCTACGCTGCAGCTAGTTTGAAGGTGAGGCAGTGGCCGCTGTTCGTACCTCTGTGCGATGTGCTCCTTACTTGCAGATACGACGCGTTGCTGCTGTTCGTAGTGGTTTACGCCTGCTCTACGATAGTGCTGCTAGGTGCTGAGGAGACCTTTCGGTTTGGTCTTTTTAACCTCTTGGAACAGCCCACTTCCATCTGTGACTGCGCTGACCCGCCCTGCGCGGCGTTTAGTGCTGTACCGAGCGCTACAGGCATTATCTTGGTCTTCCTCCTCGACTTCCACCTCACTAAGGGTTTCACAACTGCCATGTTTGCTGAGAAGGCTAAAGTGGAGTCTTCCATTGAAACCACGCGTCAGATAGCCGCTGCCTTAGCCAAGTTCGACTTGGAAACCGCGGAGAAGCACCTCACCGAAGCCACCCTTCCCGGTGACCTTGAGATGGCTTTTAATGACATTCTGGAGAATTTGCATACCTACCGCCCTTATCTCCCCACCGCCTTGTTCCAGGACACTTCTTCGATGGGGTCGTCTGTCTGTTGTCTCGCCGCGCCTCCTGGTCCTAACGCGAGCATTGTCTTCACGGACATCAAGGGGTCTACCAACCTGTGGGAGTGCTTTCCCGACGACATGAAGACAGGCCTCGCAACGCATAACAGTGTGATCCGTTCTTGCATCACCATGTTCAACGGGTACGAGGTGAAGACCATTGGGGACTCTTTCATGGTGGCCTTCGAGTCCATGCTCGACGCCGCGCTTTTTTGCTTAAACATACAAGAAGAGCTTTCCAAAGCCAGTTGGCCAGAGGTCCTGTGCAACCAGCAGCTGAGCCCTTCCCTCGGCGACGGCATCGTCGTCAGGGTGGGCATGAACTACGGTGACGTCGCTGTTGAGGTCCGTGATGGGAAAACCGACTACTATGGTCCTGTAGTGAACAGAGCCGCAAGACTGGAAGGATGCTGTGTAGGTGGTGCGGTCGCCATGGAGGAGAGTATTTACACCAAGGTGTGCCAAGAGGCCGAGACAGCAGGCAGAACGGAGCTCAACGACTGCAAATCGCGCAAGGTCGTGAGGGAGCTGAAGGGCGTGGGCGCGTGCTCCGTAGTAATGATGGTCCCAGGCTCCATGCCGGAACGGGATGTGTACATGAGATTGGAACTGGCAGGGAAGAATAAAAACCTTACTGCCCCATCGGCAAGAGACAACCCTTTGAGACAGTCGTCATCGAGAGTGTCATACGCAAGTGTGTCGTCAGTGGGCGGCGGTGTGACGGGACTGGCAAAACTAGTCCAGTGCAGCGTGGTAAGGGTACAACTACTGGTCACCACGGGCGGGAACGAGTTCACTGCTGCAAGCTGTGCACAGATCGGGCTGACAAAACTGCTGCAGTGCGCAGAAAGAACAGAGGGCTCTGTCATTGGCTTAACCAGTGCTGCCGTTGATATTGGGTGGAACCTTGCGAAGCCCTGCGCGAGACACGAAGAAGTCGCTGCACGATTTGCAAACCTTTTCTGCAGCTCCTTGCACAACCTTGCAACTATGCAACATGCCGATAGCAACACGAAGCTCGCCATCGCCACAGGCAACGTCGTGTCAACAAAACTAGGCACACGAGACCAAAGGTTCATCGCGTGCATGGGACCAACAATAGATCTGTGCTGGCACCTCATACAAAGCTGTCTGACCTATCAGGTGGCGTGCGTCGCCGTTTCTATGCTGGAACCCCTGCACTCTTCGAGACTGGCACAAATCCATGACCTACGGCCTTTGTGTTATTTCCGGATGGCCACGCATGACGACGCCCAGATGGTTCCCGTGTACCAACTAAACATCTCGAAACGGGGGTCGTTGGCCATGTGCCTCACAGACTGCACCGATACCGATTGGTTCTGGTCTTCTGAGTACACCGCCGCCTTCTTTGAAGGCAATTGCGACAAGATGAGGCACAAGGCTATAGAGTCCACTTCTGAGATGACTATAGACATCGTGATGGACACGATGCTGGATCCTATCAATGTGAGAACTTTCGTGCGGCACATCGCATCACCGTCGAGTCCTACAGTGACCCCGCGTACTTGATAGATCGAGTTTTTTTTTTTTTTTTTTTTTTTTGTTACAAATATTTATCTTTCAAAAAATGATTTTATAACTATATGCAACTGTGCCGAGCAAAAAACTTTCGCAGCTTTTTAAAAACCTTTTTTGCTCGTGCGAACAACAAAGACATATAGTCATAAAGAATTATTTTTTTTTTTTTTTTTTGGTCGGGAAAAGTACTCTCCAAACCTGGAGCACTTGGAGGGGTCGCAAGATTAGATCGAAACTGTGAGATCCCTAGTACTGACCATCCCCCCTCCCTTTTTAGGGCATGCGGCTTTCGCTTTAGGAGTTTGCATGTTAATTTGAGTTTTTTTTTTTCTTTTATGATTTTATAACTATATGCAACTTGTGCCGAACAACAAAAGACATATAGTCATAAAAGAATTTCTTTTTGGACCTTTTCATCTACCGAAGATTGAGAAGAACCCGGAATAAACTTTGAACTCACCTTAATTGAAAACATTCACAACTAGCCGAGGGGATATCAGCGTGAGTAACCAGCTCTATTATTTTATTTTTTTTGCACCTTTTTAAAAAAAAAAAAAAAGGTGACCACGGTTTGGTACCTGGCCTGTTGTCTCCCCTGTATCCTCTGATTTTTTTCTTTTTGAAAAACTTAGAATTTGCCATGGTTTGTACCTCCCTTTGAACGCGGCTCTTTAGGACGACGCAACTGTTTGAACTGCAGAATACAGTCTAGCGTTGTCGGATAGTGGGCTTTTCTGTGTTTTGCGCGGCATTTGTGATGAATATCTATCATTTTCCCGAGGATTTTCTCCAGGTTGGGATGGTAGGTTTTTTTTTTTTTTTAAAAAAAGGAGTCCAGAAATGGAACATCCGTTAAAATTGGATCGATACAGAGAAGATTAGCATGTTCCCTGCGCAAGGATGACACGCATTAATCGAGAAAGTATCACCTTTTTTAAAAAAAAAGGTGGTGGGAATAACATGGAAATATAAGAAAAACATCAGATGTGTTGTTCACTGTTGACCTCCTCGTCGGTCATCACCGGTAGCGCCCGAGTGGAAGAACATAATGCAGATGCTCAGGGTGACAAACAGGCAGCAAACTGCACGAGCGCAGAATCTTGGTTACCCGGGACGCCCCGGCTGGGGTTGAGCTGTACACCGCACGCATTAAGGACACGACGCGGAACGCAGAAGAAGCTACAACTCGGCCGCGGTGCGCCCCCTGTAATCAAGTAGACAGTTCTTGTGCAGGGCGCCGCCAACACCGGCCTCCTTTAACTCATATTTTTTTTTTTTTTTTTTTTTTTATTTTTGTTGTTTCTGCAAAGATTTCGGTACCAAACCGTGGGTCACTGTTTTCAAAAATACAAATAAAGCATTAACAAGTGCTCAGAAGTGCCCTAGTCCGGCGGATTTTGATTTTTTTGTCATTTTAGAGGGTAGTGGGCAGGTTCTTTTTATTTTAGAAAAAAAGATTTCTTCTGAAAAAAAATTTTCCCCCCCACTTTTACCACGTTTTTAAGGGGTATGTGATTCGACAACCATCCGTTTGGTGCCAAATCCTTTATAATCGTAGGGGTGGTTGGAGTTCTTTTTTAAGGGCGACTTTTTAGCGAAAAATGGCAAAAGGTGGTCCTTTTTAAGGACCATATGATGGCAAGAAACGGGGAAACGGTTTCGGACACCCCACCATCGCTTGCACCACATGTCGACAACCCGTGATAGGCGCCGATTCAGGCTTGGGCTGTGCCCTGTTCACTCGCCGTTACTAGGAGCATCGCTGTTGCTTTCTCTTCCTGCGCTTTTTATTTTTTTGGGGGGGGGTTTTTCCTTAAGTATCTGAAAAATAAGGAAACAGATACGGAAACGGAAACGTGAGGGTCTACCACTGACCTTGTCTTACGGCTGACTCCAGTGACGCGCGACATATTTCCCAACGACCTCAGCTGTTGAAGATCTACGCGCTGAACTTATGCATATCACTCAGCCTGGGGGGGGGGGGGGGGTAATTTGTTTCTTTGGGGAAGATTCTCTTCCTTCATTTGTGGGGGGGTATAATATTCGTCTTTTTCCTCCTCCCCCCCCCCCCCCCCCCCCTAGGGCTATGCTGGCATGGAAACGCGTTTCCATGCATTTTTTGAAAAAAAGGGAAACGGAAACGGAAACGTTTCCCTACTTTGGGGCCGTTTCCTTATTTTTTTGGGGGCAAATCACTCGGCAGAAATATACGAGACAAAGGGCCAGTGTTGGTGGCGCCCTGGGGAAATCTTCTGGGTTTCGATGAAGGATGCGATTGTGGCATCCATTTTTTGAACAGCGTCGTCAACCAGCCTTTCGCTCAGAGCTTTCCTGTCCGGTAGCTCGTACGTGGCCCCGAGCGGAAGGCGCTTCACCTTCTCAAACAGTGCCTTGAATGTTCTGTGAACAGAAAATATGAGAGGACACGAAATAGATAAACATCATACCGATGTTCGACCCTCAAAAATGGGGCCCCAGTTTCGAGAAAGAAATCCCGAACAGCCCTGTCCACGTCGTCTGGCGTGCTTGTAGCAGTTAAAAATGGCGTCATTGGCCTGTTCCCCACTTTACGCTTCTTCGTTCTCTCTGCCTCAGCCTTCGCCTCCGCTGTCGCTTTCTCCAACAGCTTCTTGTGGGGCTCCACACTATCCCCTTTGGGGACACACGTCGCTACTCCTTGGCCTTTTGTTTGGAACAGTGGGCGCGGAGTCTGCTGGTTGACGCTACTGTGAAGACCATATCACAGAAGCGGCATTTTACTGTCTTCTTCTTCCCATCCTCCGCCTGAACCTCCACCCCATCACAAAGCGCCTTCCAGAGGGTGCTTTCTCTGGACCATGTTTACTTTCGTTTTTGTAGAGACCGACGTGCGCTTTCCTTGTATACCCCAAAAGTAAGTATCTTCAAAAACCCCAAATAAATAAGGACCTTCTAAACAGTGTTTACCGAAATATACATAGCCGTTTCCATAACCATGGAAACGCGTTTCCATGAGAATTTTGAAAACATGGAAACGGAAACGGAAACGTTTCCACGTTTCCTGCCAGCATAGCCCTAGGGGGGGTCATATGGTCCTTAAAAAGGGCCACTTTTTGCCCTTTTTCAGGCTCTTCGCCAAGGGCATTTTGGGCCCTTAAAAAAACTGTAACCACCCCAAAAGTGCCCACAAATCACCCAAACCCCCGTTTCCCGATGGTTTCCGGCCCCAAAAGTGCCCAGAATCATGTTCTAATTTTGGGGCCCCCGTTTGGTACTTTCCCTATGTAATCCTAGGGGCCCCTATTTTATGTTCCCTAGGATTACATAGGGAAAGTACCAAACGGGGCCCCCAAAATTAGAACATGATTCTGGGCACTTTTGGGGCCGGAAACCATCGGGAAACGGGTTTGGGTGATTTGTGGGCACTTTTGGGGTGGTTACAGTTTTTTTAAGGGCCCAAAATGCCCTTGGCGAAGAGCCTGAAAAAGGGCAAATAACGACCCCCTTATGACCCCCCCTACCCCCCCGTGTTCTCGGTTGATGGGTTCACCTCCCGAACTGCTTTTCCCTCGGTCTTCCAGATGAATACGGGCAAAACTAGCGTGCTTAGGTGCAGACAGGGGAAGCTGGGGGAAAATCACACACAAAAAAAAAAAAAAAAAAAAAAAAAAAAAAAAAAAGAATCAACAGGCCCAGATTCATCAGGCAACCACTTGATTAGCCGAGTCCCGCGATTTTCCCTACAGTGGAGGGTCTCGATGCTCGAAAAATAGGAGATTTTTCGCAAGCCCCACATGAAAAAAAAAGGGGGGGGTGGATAATAAAAAGGGGAGCCGCTGCTAACTCCTAAATCTATTCTCGCTTTCTTACAATCCCACTCATCATGTTTTGTTGCTACCCTTTCCAGGGTTGCCAGCCCCTCCCCCCTTTTTTTTTCACTCAGTTCACCGTAAGGGGGGATGTACCCCAGCCCTGTGTTCGGTGTCTTAATATAAATTGCTCTGCAGCAATGAACACATGAGAGCAATGGAAGAAAACAAAGAAGTTTAAAGAAAATAAGAACGTTCCCTTTTGTTTACACAAGACAAGACGAAGACTCGTTCTTGCAAAAAAAAAAAAAAAAAAAAAAAAAAAACAAAACAGTTCCGTCCCGTGTGCGCTTATTTCTTCTCAACAACAAAACAAAAAAAAAAAAAAAAAAAAATAACTATTTATTGCCAACAAATAATGAGTCATTATTTAACTCGAGTTCCCGAATTTTTTGCACGAGGGCCCGCAGGGCCCGAGTGCAAAAAAACGGGTAACGAGTGTTAAATAATGGCTCATTTGGCGGCAAGTAAGTCGTTTTATTTCACTCTTCGTCATTTGAGTCACTCACTCTTCACTGCTTTCACTGCTGTTTTTTTTCACGCAGGTCAGCTTTTTGGGGATTTTCCTAAGGTAATACAGGGTAGCTATTTCGCCGTGGCATTTAAAGGGGAAGTAAGGCACTTATTCCCACTTTTAAGGGCTGGAATGGCCTCAGATGGCCAAAAATAGTCAAAATACCCCCACCCCAAAAAAATTTTTCAAGGGGTTGGGTGCATTTTTTTCCACGACAAGACCCATTTTTTCACTCTGAAGGGCCATTATTTAACTGCAAAATCTCATTATTTAACTAGTTAAATAATGGCGATTTCGCGTTAAATAATGGCCGTTTCGCGTTAAATAATGGCCATTTCGCGTTAAATAATGAGGCCCCTAGTGAGTGAAGAAAATGACGAAGAGTGAAATAAAAAAAAAAAGAGAGAGAGAGAAAAAAGCTAAGGTTTGATTTTGCACCTCGCACGGGTACCCCTTTCTTTTCATTTTATCCCCCATGGATGCATATCCTCCATGTCTACTTTTCAACCAACTATCGCATTTTTTTTTTTATTTCACGGTGGAAGGAAGAAAAGAAGGGGCAGAAAACTGGCAGTCCCAGTGACACATATTTTTTATTTGTAAGTTTATCTGAAACTGCCAAGGGGAAGAAAAAAAAAATGACTATTTATTAAATAAAAATCAGATTACCTGATTTTTACGAGGAATTTTTTTTTTTTTCACGAGTAATTCAAAAAAACGAGTGAAAAAAAAAATTCCGAGTAAAAATCTGGCTGATTTTATTTAATATGATACTTTATTTAATGCGCAGCTCGGCCGGTGAGCGCAAAAACGCATACCTTAAAAGCGCAGCTCGGCCGGTGAGCGCAAAAACGCATACCTTAAAAGAATAGTTTAATTTTTGTAAAGTTAAATGAGGAAATTTCGGACACTGTCAGCGGCCACCAGATGCAAAAAATGAAGACGAATGCCGAAAAAGCCCGAAAATTGCTCAGAGTAAAAATCAGATTTTACTTTATTTTTACAGCACTTTTTTAAGCCAAATTCGGCCGCCGTTACTTTATTTTTATTCTTCACTTTATTTTTACTCGTGAACGATAAAGTGATTTCTGATTTTTATGGCTCTTTAGGAATTTCCTCATGTAACTTTACAGAATTAAATAAAAAAAAAAAAAAAACCTATTCCCCCTCTCTCTCCCTCTCTTTCCTCCCTATTTTTCATAAACAGTTGTAATTTTATAATAATTAGCCCCACCCCCCCCAAAAAAAAAGCATAGGTGACCATCAGAGGCCTTTTTATTTTCCCCTCTCTTTTTTTGTTTCCTGGAAAAAAAAACCAAAAAAAAGGGGGGGGGTGATGCGATATTAAAAAAAAAAAAAAATGGAGCACTCTGTTTCAAGGTACACCTTGGGCCTCATCCTAATTGTACTGGTGGCCTTTATATGGGTTGGGGCGAGCGAGCTGATTAAAGGGGAGATTCTGACAGAAACAGGGCCGGTGTTTCTGACATATTTCAACACGGTGGGGTTCAGTCTGTGGTTGCTGGGCGGGCTCTGTGTCGAGGAGTGGAGAACTGAGGTGAAAAAATGGAGAGAATATTCCAAGCCGGTGTGGTTGTTCACACCCGTCTGGTTTCTGGCCAACGTAACCTTCAATGCCTCTTTGAAGCAAACCTCCGTTGCCTCAAGCGGAATCCTCTCCAACACAGCGGCACTATGGACATACATATTATCAGTGGTCATTCTAAAGGACCCAATCACCACCAATGGTGTGATCGCACTTTTGTTCACCTCTGCTGGGGCGGTGTGTGTAGCACTTTCCGATGATAAACAGGAAAGCGGTTCCTCTGCTTCAACAGAAACTGTTTTCGGTGATGTTCTCTGTTTGGTGTCGGCTTTTTGCTATGCGATTTACACACTGCTCCTCCGTGTGTACATGCCGGAGCATTTGAAAATGCCGGTTTTTTTCGGGTTTGTCGGGGTTTCCGTGTTGGTGGTAGGAACGCCTATTGCGTTGATCTTCATTTTAACCGGTGTTGAACCGTTCAGCCTGTCGCCCAAGCTTCTTTTGATGCTTGGAGTGAACTCGCTAGTTGGGACAAATCTATCTGATGTGCTGTGGGCGCGTTCGGTTCTTCTCACATCGCCCACCGTTGCCGCGCTCGGCCTGTCACTCACCATCCCAATCGGTTTGGTGGCAGATATGTTCCTCCACGGATCTACGTATACCGCACAGTACATCTCTGGCGCGTTACTCGTTCTTGTTGGGTTTGTGGTGATTAATGTGAAACGGAATACCAACGCCGAAGAAAATCCTTCCACGCATATTCAACACAACAGTGATTGCTCCTGCGAGGAGGACGAGGAAGACGCGGAGGAGGAAGAGGAAATTGAACACGAACAGTCATCACCTATCGTTCACATATAACTTCTCTTTCCCTTTTTTTTTTTTTTTTTCTGGACGACGTCGTTCAGAACCTTCCTTCAGTAAGCATTTAACATGACCTATCCTTTTGGCTTAAATGAAATGGAGGGGAGGGGTGAGGGGTATATATATTGTATCTTTTCTTCTTCTTTTGTTTTTTTTTTTCTTCGTACCCGTCATATCCATACCTCAGAGGGGGAGAATAAGAGGGGGGGAAAAAAAAAAAAAAAAAGATGATTACCCCACGCTTCGTGTTGACGCAGGATCACAACTTTGTCATCATCACCATGAAGCTGAAACATGTGAAGATATCAGAGCTGCAGTTTGTGGTGGAGGGGAACCGTATGACCTTCCACGCGAAGCCGTATTTTTTGAGGCTGACCTTTGACCAAGAGATCATGGATGACGAAAGCGGGAAAGCATCCTTCGATGTGGAAAGGGAGGAGATGAAAGTCCTCGTCCCGAAGAAGAACAAGGGCGAGGTGTTCACAGACCTCGACTGCCTCACGAAGCTTCTAAGCACAGAAACGGAAAGGAAGAAGATGGTCCAGGAGATCGGAGATTCTGACGACGAAGAAGAGTTTGACTATGAGACGCGTCAGATTTTCCCAAACGATGCTTGTCTGGACGAATACTACGGGTTTAATGAGGAATTTACGAACTTTTTCTCGTCCACATCGACAGAGCTCCCGTTGACCGAGGTCAGCGTGGATTCGACTCCCCACATGCAGCGAATCAACAAAATGCGGCAAGACGAAGGGGAGCAGTTCATCAAGGACGCCGACCACTACCTGACAGACTATATGGAACCCGACGAGATCAAGCAACTTCTGTCCACCCGCCCTGTCTACTACTCCACCACCGCGTCGCCCCCTTCATGGGACGCTCTTGCACAACTCGGAATGGAACCGCAATCACGTTCTGTTAAAGGCGGTGTTGAGGTCATGGACACCGACGATGATGAAACATCCGAAGAATCTGAATCGACATCATCCGAAGAACAAGAACCGGTGCAGCAACAACAAGATGGGGAACCATCACAGCGTGCCTTTACAAATCCCGGGGATATCGGGCGGACGGAATTTACTACCGGTGGCGGGTTGACCGGATTCATCAGCACCTCATGGTCGGCGGAGGAAACAAATCTGGACAAGGACGACGGCGTGCGCGAAGAAATGCCCCCTGCACCCGACGCAATGTCTGAGGAGATGGCCTCTTGGGAGAAGGAACAACTCCTTCGCCTTCCCAAGAAACGATACCTTGTGACCAAAGAAGAGGAAGTTATGGCAGGTCTAGTCGATCTTCTTTCTGCATATTGCTACGACCACATTACTACTGAAGGTGAGGGGAACACAGAATCTGTCTGGACGTATACAAAACTTTCACCGTCGCTGTCTTATGTGGTGAAACTGCCGACTCTGCGACATGCTGTGATATGCTTCTTGCGTCGTGCAGTAACATTTCCTCTTCACAGGCATCTCAACCTCGCCAAGAGATGTGTTTGGGACGTGGCGCATTTGCTCTCCTCTGGGAGTAAGATGCAGATCGTTCGATGCCTTCTTCGGATGAAGTGGCACATCGATCACGATGACAGCAAGTACCCCCTCTCCAACTTGTACCTTGCCCCCTATGCTACTTGGGTCCAGTCCCTCTCCGTTGAAACTTTGCAGCGGTACGGTGCTTCCCTCGTTTCCATCCTTTCCGCCGTCAAGAAATCCGATCTGGGCCTTCCTCTCGCTGAAATGGAAGCCCTTGCTGAGATTCATGGTCTTGATGATCCACCGCAAGCGGAGTAGGCTAGCTGTCCTCGCCACTCTCACCAATAATATTTTTTTTTTTTTTTTTGTTTTCCCAATCACACTCCCCTTTCATCAGGTCAAAGAAGACGAGAAGAAAATAAACTGCGTACTGTTGGTTCTTTATGTTTTTTTATTTCTTTTTTTTCGCTTTTTTTTTTTTTTTTTTTTTTTTTTTTTTTAGTTTGTCTATGCCTAATACAACCTCGTGATATCTTTTTTAAGGAAGGGGGTTTAAGGAAGGAAACATAAAGAGAGGCAAAAAAAAAAAAAAAAATAATAACTTGTGCAACAACATGAGAAATAATTCAAGGACCCAAAGGCAGAGCAACCCGCGACAAAGCAGACGGAGAGAGGAACAGCCAGAACAGCCGAAGGAGGTAGAGTGCGGGGAGTGTGGGGGCATGACGGACAAAAAGAAGTCCCATTGTATGGTGTGCAAGCTGCCGTACGTAGCAGCGATTCCTGCAGACTTCGACTGCGGTGAGCTAGGAGAAGCACCGGAGCTAAGCACAGCAGAGGTACAGATAGCCACTGCAACTCCGAGACAAAACGAGATATATGTACCAAGTGTATCGCAACCTATAAGGGAAAAGGCACCATCTCCCGTACCAACGCCAGCACCGATACCTAGGATATTAACCCCTACACCGACACCAGTCGTAGTGTCCACTTCATCACCAAGCCCACCCCCTGTTGTGCCTCAAATAGCAAAAGCAACCCCTGTCCCCATTGTCCCAACCTCAACATCGCAAGATTACACTGCTAATGACGATATCTATGTACCGAGCCCTGTGGTGATGCCACCGGTGCAAAGTGTTCAGACGGCAAAGATTACTCCGAGTAAACAGGTGGAGCTGTCGTTTCCAACAAGTACCCCGCCTGCCAAAAGGCCTCGTCCGGACACCGCTTCAGCTGGTGTCAAGATTCGCCCTTCTGGTCTGTGGCAGGTCCACGTGACAGGGTTTCCGCATCACATTCTCGACATCAACGAGGCGAAGCAGGTGTTCCCCAAGGCAACGTGTACCATTGCTGACGAGCCGAATACGGGGTTTATAGATTTCAAGAACCCGTTTGAAATGCGGGAGGCGATGGAAACCCCTGTAGCGGGGCTGTGCGTGACGCGCTCGTGGAGGACCTCCAACGACACAAGGGTGTATTATGAGCTTATTGGCGCGCCTCGTCCTGACGCCTCCACTCTGCGTAAAGAGCTGCAGCCTGTCAATCTCGACACGTCTAACAGGCTCCTCACCTTCAGCACTCCTGTAGACGCGCGCATGGCGGTGGCAAAGTTCAGCAGGCGGTCTCTCGAACATTACCCGCGCTGCACCATAGAGTTCTCCCCTTACGACAGAGACATCCCTCCCACCGATGCCGAGTGCAGTCCGTACAGCACTAGTGTTACTGTGTAAAGAAAGGCGGGGCTTTTTTTTTTTTTTTCGTAAATTCAGAAAGTCAGTTCATTTTTTTTCTTTTTTAGAGGCTGTCCTCAAGTGAGAATGTCTTTTTTTTACTTTTATTGGTTTTCTGTTTTTCTTCTTCTTTTTATTTTCTTATTTTGTTGCTTGCTGTCTCAGCTGTTTAGGTGATGGAAGCATCCGGCACGAGCCATAAGGCCTTGCACTGTCCCTTCGACCGTCGCATGTCTTTGTCCATCATGTCGGCCGGTGATATGTTCCAGGATGTAGCAATGTCAATTTGTAGAGGTGGTGGGGCTTCCGAGCTCGGTGGTTTTCGACCACGGGTTGGTGCGTAGTAGCCCTGAGGACTGTCTGGTCTCTCGGGTGATCCTCCGCGTCGTGAGCTAACTGTGGTATTTTATTTTGTGGGCAACGCAGGCATATCGAAGCCGTAGATTACGGGGATGCCAACCGGTGCTAATGGCACTCAAAACAGAGTATGAGGTTTCCGTGGGAGGTGGGCTAAGGCCTCCACATCGGTTTCTGTTTTAAACTTGCACCACTTTCCAAGGCAGGGATGGAGAAATGGCGACACACCACGTGCACAGTGACGCAAGAGTTTGTAGACAACGGACACAGCTTGGGGATCGTGAGGGGGCGGTACCGTGCAGGGGTCGCACACAAAGATGGGAAAAGCCTGGTGGGGGTAACAGGAGTGGTGGTTGGTGATGGGAAGCTGTTGGTACCAAGCAGCGTGCTGGGGTGGGGTGTGTGCAAGGGAGAGGTTTTTGTAGTAGCAGTCGACGGCAGGAAACAAAAAGCGAGGGTTCTAGACGTGCTTGCTGAAGAAGAGCAAAACTGGGAATCGCAGCGACCAAAGAGAGATCTGTCAAAGATCAGTTTACACGATCCTGCGAGCCGCCTGTGGCCGCGGTGGGAAGTTACTACGCGAAGCCCGCAACGCACCTTGCACTGCGTGTTGTCATGGGTGCTCCTTGGGACCCCCACCCCGTCCCTCACTCCCATCGACTGCATTCAGTCACATGTTACACCTGACGAGCCTGTCACCTCCATTGCATACCCCTACTCTGCAGCTACTACCGTTCTCGGTGCCATCACAACCCCTGGGAAGGTTGTCGCAGTGTTCTCCGCATCCCACGCCACGCACACCCTTCCCTGCCACCCCTCATCGGAAGGCGGCCTTGTTATTGGCTCTTCGGGGTACCCTTGCGGCGTGATGCTGCCCTTCACCGCCGCCATGCGGTGTCTGCCGTCGCTGTTGCGTGTTGTTCCCCGCCAGGTACCTCCTAAAAAGAGTGTTGTCCCGGCGCTGCTTCGTGCTCCCCTCCCAGACGGGGCTGTGGCGTTGGTGCGGTGTGCGTCTGGGAAATGGGGCAGTGCGGTGTCCCTTGGCGGCGGCAGGTTCCTCACAAATGCACATGTAGTTAAAGGAGAAGGAGACGACGTCGGCGTGAAGGTACAGGGGGTGGTGCACCCAGGACGTGTTGAATTCATATCGAAGGGGAGCATGGATGTGGCAATGGTCGTGGTACCAGAGTGCAAAGGTGTACCGGGAGTCGACTTGGGGACACCACGCGTGGGGCAGAGAGTGACCGTGGTGGGGTTCCCATCCGGGGGCGACATCAGCATGACACATGGTGCAGTCATCGGTTTGCTCGACACGTGCGTTGTTGTGTCTGCTGCTGTGAGACCAGGCGCCAGTGGTGGGTTGCTGATGTCTGCTGAGTCAGGGGAGATGCTTGGGATGGCCACAGCGTGTGTGTGGGATTCCACTCTGGAGGTCCTTGTGCCGAGTATCGGGATGTGTCTGTCCCCTTCTGCGTTGGCCCCCTTTTTTTCCCGTCCGTATCCTTCCCTAGACCGTCTCAGCGCCTGCTACAATGCCATCGACCACACGACCGACCGTACTTGGCAGCTCTCCTCCACGTCAGATCCTGCCACAGACACGCTGCTTCGGTTGCATCTTCAAATAGAGGCACTCCGTAGCGGCACCTCTTCGCCATTGCTCCCCCCTGGAGAACCTGGTGCGCTTCTTCATAACTTTATTTCCTCTACATCTGTTGCCCTTCCTCCCAAGCCTGAGGAACCTTCGTACGAATTGACACACACCAATCCGAACTCGCCAGCCTTTCGATGCGCCAAACTGTGATTTGCGAACCGGCTATCTTTATTTGACAGCTTTTCCTTTCCCGTCCAAACACACAGCAAAGACCCCCAACCAAGATAACACAATACAACATGGGCAGAAGGGAACATAACACAGCGGACGGCTCTTGCGCACCGTCATGGCCCAACAAGATGGATACGCTGACGCGTCGCCTTGCTGTTGAGGCACGGCGCGGATGTCCTTGAGGAATGTCTGTGGTGACATCGTCCCCTCGAGCGCGGTGTGGAATGTTTCAAGAAACAGCAGACACCACTGCATATCACAGCCTCCAAAGGCCATCTCAAGACAGTATCCCTCCTATTGAAGAGCGGTGTGATGTCCTCGTGCAGGAAACCCGCTCTAGACCTACTGTTAACAAGGAAACGACCTGTGTGAGACATAACAAAAAACAACTTGAAACGGGAACTATTCAATATTTGGTACGTCGTTGAGGTGGACCCCAGTGTCGTGAACAAGGGCTCGCGCCTTTCCGTTACGCGGGACATGGATAGCCACAACTCATGCTCGCACCAACACAGCTTGTTCCTCCTCGCTGTTCGCCCTGTAAAAGAGTACAAACTGTGGAAAAAGTTTATTCATAAATATCCTCTGCTTCTACTTGAGAAGAATTCAGGGGGGGGGGGCAAACATCTCAACAAGAAAGAAACAAATGTCTCACTCTGTGGAGCCTCAGAAAAACAAACAACGAAAAGAAAACAAGCAAGAGGAGGGCTTCGGGCAAACATCCCTTGTCACTGCTGCTCCCTACGCTCCTCCTTCGATGTCTCCGTCTGAGGGGGTTGAGGCCCTGCACTGCGCTGCTGGGAAAGGCAACCTAGACGAGATGGGGTATCTTGTTCGGGAGCACGGTGTTGACCCTGGTGCAAGGGATGACAGGGGCAACACAGCCCTTCATGTTGCAGCGGAACACAATCGCCTCGAAGCTGTGGCTCTTCTCATCGCTTCTCATGGGCAGGACCCGGGTGGTAGGTCCAAGAATGGTGAGGTCCCTCTCCACAACGCCGCATTCAATGGAAACATAGAAATTATTAAGTATTTCGTCAATGTTCTTAAACAAGACCCCAATGTCAAGGACAACGGCGGTGGGACGCCCCTCCATTGGGCAACATTCTATGGGCAAACGGAAACCGTTCAGTATTTGGTAGAGGTTCTTAAAGTAGACCCCAGTGTCAAAGACAGCAACGGTGGGACGCCTCTCTATTACGCCGTAAACAGTAGGCACACGAAAATCATTCAGTGCTTGGTCGGTATTCTTAAACATATTTGAAGCTTTTCGATTCGGCAGGTGAGTTGTTACGGTCTGATGAGAGTCCCTCATCCCGTTACACGAACGATGAGGTGGTTTCACCAGGTCTGGCAAGTAGCCACTCCGCAGCCTTGTTTCGGTGAAGCATGCCTCCCATTTCATACTGCATGTTACCCCACTAAAATCGAGACAAATTTCTTTGTCTGTGTTTTTTAAAAAAAAATTGTGGACAGAGCAGGTAACTTGGTAAAGTGCTTCGAGACACTTCCAACCCACCTAGTAGGCGTGGCTTAGAAAGTTGAAAAAAGGAAGCGAAAACAAGCAGGATCTAAAAACTAGAACCTTTTCATAAAAGGGTGGTCAGGACGAAGCTATAGAACCTGCCTTCCTCCACCCCCCGAATCGACAACTTGCTGTCTGGAGGGGGTTACGAAACTGGGCGGGAAATGGCAAGAAGAAAGGGAAAGACACTCTGAGGAAGGCAACACAGCCGAAAAATAAAAGACCGCGGGGACCAGAACGGGGAAAGGGGCGGATAAGTACTCTCTTCCAAACAAGAACCTCCTCTATCTCATCATATCTCTTATCTTATATTGTTAATGTTGCACGCTTACCGCCACCTAGTGTTGCAATCAAAGCCCCATATATTTTAGGGACGGTTAAAACGTTATTCTTCTTTTCTTTACAACACGTTTCACGTTTCTGATTGCCTACAGGGCATCCTCTCGTCATATGGAAGTAGTGCTTCAGTCTGTTGACAAGACTTCTCATGTAGTGGAGATTGGCTCAAACTGGCAGGTAGAGGACCTCAGGAAAGCAGCGGCAGTGGCTATAGAAGGAGAAGTCGATGTCTTGCTCCTTGTAATTAGTGGGGTCGAGTATGGTAAATCAGAGAACGGTGTGATGCTTGCGGACCTTGGGGTGATACAAGGGGAAACAATAGAGATAAGATACGACAAAAAGCAGGCTGCACTTTCTAGACTGGCTGCTAGTGAAATCTGTGCCACGTACTATTCGTTGCTGTGCGCGGTCCAGTGTGGTAACACGCAGCAGGCGCTCGACCTCATCGAGGTCGGGGTAAAACGATATCAGGAGGACACACCTGTCCTCCTTGCTGTACGGCTCCATCGGTCAAACGTCGCCCTTGCCATTCTCTGTGAATTTGCCGAGACTCACCGTTACTTCTTTACTCCGGGTGTCCTTGGGCTTGCGATCAAACAGGGAAATGTTAGCATCATGGAATGCTTTTTTTCCCGCGGCTTGTACCAACTTCCCAAACGCTTCAACCCCTACACCCAGGCTTGCACTTGTAGGGGGGCTTCCGAGCCTTGGGAGTCTATCTACAGCCTGCTCATGGAACACAAGGTACTGCATGGCAAGCATTCCGCAGTCGTCAATACCATCAACGAGCTGGCATATCCTGACTACACGCAAAAGCTGCGCGTCTTCCTTGCTGGCTTCGAACATAGTGTTCCATTGCAATGCCTCACCCATGCCCTGCTCGTTGACCCTATTGCCGCAGAGCTCATTTTAGACCACGGGGTCGAGTTGAAGACCTTCCGTTCTGTCAGCGATCTATTGGGAACACACCACCATCTCGCTGGGAAGGTGGCGAAGGTCATTAGAGGAATCCATAAAGGCTTCGGGATCCCCGCGAAGAGGTTGAACAGGTGCATGCAGTTGGCCGCGACTGTGGAAGAGCTCTCTGCGTTGGTAGAAGCAGGGGGTGACCCCTACGTGGGTCTGTGCCACTGCAAGGATGTTGTGACAGCAAGGTGGTTGATTGAGAGCTGCCATGTCGCTGTGCGGTGCTCTGCACCGCTTCTGAACGCGTGCCACGTGGGGTGCCTCGGGCTCGTGCAGCTCCTTGTGCGGCACGGTGCCGATGTGAACGCACTGGGGGAAGGGGGCTCATCCCCCACCATCGCCGCCTGCAGGCACGGGTGGCTAGACGTTGTCCGGTACCTGGTTGAAGAGTGCGGTGCCAACCACCTCCATCGTACTCCTGCGGGTTTCAACGCAGCGAGCGCAGCTGCAGCATCGGGGCATCTCGACATAGTGCAGTATCTTGTGAACCACAACGTCTCTGACGCCGCACCCCTTCCCAACGGAATGAACCTCGTGCACATCAACGCTAGGGCAGGCATATGCTTTTTACCTGTGGAGCTGTGCACCTTGACCGGGAGTCACCTCTTGGATACGGATAACTTAGGAAGGGATGTGTTCATGTACGCGGGGATAGGCGCTGCAGAGGTTACGAAAGAGCTGGTCAACCAGTGCTTGGTGGACCGCAAGTGCAAGAAGGGGTGGACCGCCTTGGGCTACGCCCTGCTCACAGGAAAAACATGCTATATCTCTTTGCTACTTGACGCTGAGCGCTCTTACACCATCGACACTGCATTCCCACATCCACATGACTGTTCTGAAAATGTCATCAGCGCGTTCTTGAAGCGCAAGGAATGGGACGCGCGTCTGTACACCCGGCTGAAGGCATGCGGGGCGCAGCTACACGGGATGCACACTCTGCGAGCGATTGTTGAGAACCGAAAGGCCTGCAAGGATGCCGTCCTTACTGTTTTTGCCGATGTACAGCCGACACTGAGTGATGATGAGTGTATTGGATTCTACCACGAACTGGCAGCAAGCCATCCAGCTATCCTTTTTTGCATATTCCAAACCCACCCCAACCTTTTCCCGCTGTTTCCAACGTTAGAAAAGTTGAACGGTCGATCTTTCTGGAAGGTCCTGGCCGAGAACAAGGAAGCGTCGGCAAGTGTAATTCGAAATTTCGTCGCTCTTGCAACCGAGAAAGACAAAAGAGCTCTCTTCAAACAGGACAGCGATGGTGTGAGCGTGTTCAGAACGTTGTTGAATGCAGGCATCCTAGTTGGAACGACCGACTGTTCTGGAGAGGTGGTTGAGGAGATTCACGAATTTCTTCAAAGCGGTGGGAGGTTGTCTGAAAGAGTCTCCGCGTCTCTCATAGACTCAAAGCTTTTTAACCAACTGAACGAGGATGACCAGCTACTGGTGCTCCGAGCAAACTTTCATGTCGGGTTCTTCAACGTCAGCAACGTGGCGCGTCACGTTGCTGACCAGGCCCTTGCCGAGGCCGTTTCCAGCGGTCGTACCCAAGCCGTCCTGAGCCTGGTAAAAAGTTGCAAACCCCGACCTGTTTTCGCTGGTTCCGTGATGTTGCCGGTTGTCAATAAACGCAACAAGAAAATCTGGGTGGGGCTGTCCCAGGTTGTCACTGACCGAAAAGCGTACCTCGCGAGAGTTGTCGAGTATTATGAAGGTGTCTCTCCGAGATCTGCGAAGTATTACAAGCGGCTCAGGGACAATACTTCTTAGGTTTCTCAAGGCAAGGCATGAAGCGGAAGAGAATGAACAACATGGCAAGTCGAAAAAGAAGTGGAATTTAACAAAAAGGAAACCTCCTGTAGTGTGAAAGAAAGAAAAGAAGAAAGCCCCCCCCCCCCCCCCCCTTGATAACGTGACAGGACGTGATTTTAAAAAAAGAAAGAGGGATACTGAGGTCCGGCAGTAAGCGTCTAGATGCGATTTCTTTTTTTTTTGCAAAACATCCACCCCCCCCCTTTTTTTGTCCTTTCGAGGAGTTGTTCTGCTTTCAACCCCCCCCCCCCCCCCTACCTAACCAACTTGCATGAGCAACAACAAAAAAAAACTACCCCAACCTTGTTTTTTTTTTTCCTCCTATTTTTTTTTTTTCCCCGCGCACCTACCGACCATTAGCTGTTTCTTAAATCAGTTCTTCAAAGAAAGGGGGAGAAGGGGGGGGGGGGGAGGCTATGTTATCAAACCCCGATCTGACGAATTAATTTATAAAAAAAAATGTTGCGCCGCTGCTCGGTGCTAAAGTGCACCGGCCGGGTGATCGACATCACTGTCCCCTCGGGGCTAGGCCAGGATGGGAAGACATACTACCACATGGAGGAAAAAGGCCAGCACAAGAAATTCAACGCGAGGAAGGAGCTGGCGAAGATCCGCGGCGAGCTCAAGATAAAGAGCAGGGGAGAGATGTTAGTGAATCTAGCCGAAGTCATATGGGGAACATGCAGCACCGCATCATGGGAAGACAGCGCGGCGAACGTAACACACGAAATAAAAGGATGGGAGAGCCTGCCTGAAATAGCCATCATCGGGACAAGCTTCACGGGAAAATCAACGCTGCTACGAGAACTTTTCGCACCAAGGAAACATATATCAGACAAGTCTAGCCTACCAGGGAACAAATCACAAATTAACTTCTTCCGTGTCGCGAATTCCCTCCGCCTCCTCGAGACACCTGGCTACGGATACACCGCAGAAACGCTCAAAGTCCAGCATCAATGGCAAAACGCTGTTTTGTGCATGGTGAAGACAAGGGTTAACCTGAAACACATTTACCTTCTCTGCAATATCAAGCCAAAAGGGTTCACTGAGCGCGATCGGTCCATGATAGAGTTCCTCACTCTGCATGGGGTTAATTTCACCATTGTCGTCACGCGTGCTGACAGATTTTTGTCGGGCTTTCACAACAACGGGCTTCTAGCCATGTCCGCAGAAGAACGATACGAGAAAATGCTGAAATTTGTCCACGATCTCAAGAGGGAAGCCAACGCAGACAAAGCTTCAGTCATCATAACATCCGCGAAGGATGGACAAGGCTTGGGGCACCTTATGTACGACTTCACCGCCCGAGCCTTCGACACCACACCTACAGAAGAATTGTTCATTGAAAACGTCACGCAAACAAGACGGCAGGAAGTTGTTGAACATGAAGGAGGGGAAGGGGGAGAGGACAATTTTACAAGCCTCATCAAACCGAGTACCTGGCTTCCTCCAGCGCATTTACCGGAAGGTTTTTTCTACTCCCATGCACATGCTGTTGCGCAGAGAGTCCCCAAGCGGGAATCGACAGCCATCGCAATGCTGACCCCCGAAGACGAGGCTGCGAGTGACAACTACCACCCGCTCAAGGGGAATCCTTTGCTCAAAAGGTTTGGAGAGTTTTTTTTTTTTTTTTTTTTTTTTTTTTTTTTTACAACACAACAAACAAACCAAAGGTATTTTCCCACGCTTGCAGAGATATATCTGAGGCAGAACCATGCGGACCTGAACCCAACTGTGAAGCCTAAGGCGGAGGAGTATTTCGGGATGCCGCTCCCAACCAAGCTTCACATGAAATACAGCACACCAGAAGAAAAGGAAAAATGGAGAAAGCTGCTTAACAAACCATGAAAACAACCTCTATTCTTTTTTTTTTTCCCCCTCCCCCTCAGTTTTAACACAACGCTTACAGGATACACACAGGGATGCTTTCAGAATCGCAACTCCCCGACCTGACAGAGGGTGAAAAAGGTGTTTCAGTGAAAAAGCTTGTTCTGGCCAAGATAGCATGCCTTCGAAAAAGTGTGAGATCGGGAAGCGACGCGTATTTCAGGTTCAAAGAGACAACGGAAAATCAGGCAGAGGAGAAACGAAACAAACAACGAGAAATGCTAAAATCTGTCAAAACCAATTTTATAAAATACAACAAGACAGCAGGAGTGATGAAACGCAAAAAGGGGCGGCGGGAAGGCGGCAGGAAGAACCGGAAAATGGCTCTGCAAACCCTTGAAGATGACGGGTGTCACAAGGACAACCTGACACCATTATTCTGGTTCAAAACATGGTTCATAACGATGTCGATCTTCAGCAGGCTCAGAAGGTTTCAAGAAGGCCTGCGCGGGAAGTACGAGAAGAATGTAATGTCGACCACTCTGCAGCGAATGGACTCCGCGATCAAATTTAAAACAGCAGGGGCACTCTCAGCGAATAAGGTCATGGAAACGTTTCTCAAGAAGTGCGCCAGAAACTTAAGAGAGAGGAAAAAACATGAGTACCAGCCTATCCTCCGGGAGGTTCTGAAGAAATTCTCTCGAGGCAGCCAGCTGCGCAGCGCATGCAACACAATGCTCTCTTCCGTCATAAAATGTCAACGCGCGTTTAGAACGCACCGCATGCACTCTATGGCCATCTTACACCTCCTTCATGTCATGTGGCTGAAACTGGAAGCTTCGATTCTTGATGTCCCGTGGGCTGACATTGTTTGTTCTCTGTTCGACCCTTCGAACTTATCCTTGCATCCGTTCCCTGAACTCGCGTCGCCGTTGGTCTATCCCCCGTTTCCGAAGGATCCGGTCCCGATGGTCTCACCGTTGGGGTTTGTCCCGTTTGAGGTCCGACACAGCGTGCTGTGGAGGTTGTTGCTGCTTCACAGAAAGCAGAGTCTGCAAAGCTCTGTTCGGTACTCGTCGGAGATTAAATTTTACACGATCGAGATGAAACGGTACCAAGCTTTGAAGGATAGGGTACAAGGGATGGCACCCCCTGAGCGACCCGCACCCCCAAGAATGAACAGCGTTCTAAACAGGAACAAACTCGCGGTTTTGGTCAACGGCGCGGCGTCGAAAAAACGCTTCCTCTCCATGCAGCTGATGATGGGCAGCCAGACAACGATCACTGTGGAAGAAAACAACGTTGTAAATTCCCCCACGAGCGACCCCTTCGAAGTCCTGCATAAAACACACAATCCTCCCCCAATGCCTGCATTACACCCCAGTATCCGAAGGAGCATCAAGGTTGTCTCGCTTAAATCGGACTCCAAAATCGAAAATAGCATAGAACCCCTTCTCCGGGAACAGCGGCGGAAGGTGCAATGCAATATTGATGCGCTCGATCTTCCCCCGTTGCAGAAAGCGAACCCTTTTCAACGAACCTATAGAAAAGCCCTCACCCAAGGAGCCCCTATGATCGCTTCCTCTACAATGAAGTTCGCTTCGATCCTCCCTGTCAAGACGGGCCCTGCAGATGACGAGTCTGTAATGAAAACATTCCCTGTTTACTATTTACCTGAGGAGCGTGAGATATCTGGTATACAGTGCAAACGGAAAGCCGGGCGGGTCGGGAAAATTCTACACCACCCGCACCCTCCGTTCAAACACCTGTCGATTCCAGATTCTATTCCAATGGACGAACACCAAGACGGTGTCAAGCAGCAGCGTTTAACCCGCCCCGAGCTGCAAGGAATCCTGAAGGACGCAGTGTTGATGTCTAAGAAGAACCCAGTGGTGTGAAAGACTACTACTTGTTCCCACTCCTCTCAGGTGTACAATAAAAGATGGCTGGATACCTATGCGAAAGAGTGTGGTTTGGGGACATCGCATCTGTAGAAAAACACCTCAAAGAAAACCCGGGAACAGCCTGTGAAGCGGACAAAACAGGTACGTGCCCCATGCACTACGCTGCGGCTAGGGGGTGGTGTGACATGCTTCCCGTTCTCTTGCGCCACGGTGGGGATGCAAACAAAGGCGGGCCTCATCGATGGATGCCTCTTCATTATGCGGCACGCGGCGGGCACAGTGAAATGGTCTCTGCCCTGCTGGCTCTTCCTGGTATTGTTTCGAATCCTCCCGATGCTTTGGGCAACACGCCCTCGTCCCTTGCTTCATGCGATGCTGTTGCAGAATTGTTCTCGTGAAATGGGTTTACACCCCTTTCGTTCTCCCTTTTTTTTTTCTTTTTTTTCCTTCATTCGCCGCTTCTTTCTACAAATTAAGGTGGTGGGAATGAACAAATGTGAGTCAAAAGACATTGTCCAGAACGGGGTTTTAACCCGCGATGTGGGGAAGTACACCCTCTTAACGGAGCTTGGAAAGGGTGGGTTCTCCGTGGTCAGGCTGGCTACGGTGAAAGAAACAGGCGAAAGATTCGCATGCAAAGTGGTGGATCAAGAAAAGATGAAGCGAGAAGAAGCCGCTGCCGGCAGAGAACAAGGCGCGTGGAAGGAAAGCCTCTGCCTAGAAATCGCAGTGATGAAAATGATCAAGCACAGAAACGTAATAACAATGGTGGACGTAAACATAACAGATAGATTCATTTACATCTTCTTGGAACTGGTTGAAAGCGGGACGTTATTCGACAGAATAAAAAGCAAAGGGGTTATCAAAGAAGACGTCGCAGCTAACCTTCTCGTGCAAATTCTGCTGGGACTGAGGTGCTTGCACAGTTTCGGGATCGCCCACCGCGATCTGAAACCCGACAACATTCTTCTCGACAAAAACTCCGTCATAAAAATCACCGATTTCGGCCTGTGCCGACTTCACTTGAATTCGAAAGGAGTAGCAGACCCAGAAGAAATGGACGTGATGGCAGTTGGAACCAAACAGTACATCGCTCCAGAATGTCTTCAGAATGGACTGGCTCATGACGCGTTCAAGTCAGACATGTGGTCCTTAGGAGTGGTTGTGTATGTCATGTTGACAGGTAGATTTCCGTTTTTTGACCCGGATGAGAAAAAACTGACCGAGAAGATATTGAAGGGGGTCGTTGCTAGCATGCCGATGTCGGCGGAGGCCTCGCAGGTGATCGCAGCGCTTCTCCAGACCAACCCGAGCTCCCGAGCAACAATTTCCCAAACCTGGCGACACCCGTGGCTTTCAAGCAGCATCCGTGACCTTGCGGTCTCGATGTCCCCTATACAGCAACAAATCCCTCAACAGCAAGCCGTGTCTCGTCCACCGAGACCCCCGGCGCGTTATTACAACAACCCTGCCACAGCACCTCCCGTGGCTTACAATCCTCTCGACACATTTTAGATTTTTTTTTTGTTTTTTTTTTTGTTGAGATCTTCTGGTTCTTGGGGTTCAGGGAACTCCGCTTCCGTCAGCTTGACTCTGTGCTGCTTCCTTTTTCTAGTTGATTCCGTTAACGAACGAGATCTCGACCCTTAAATAGGTGTACTGTCGTTTAGGGCACCGTTGTATTAACCTTCGTGGGGACATACATCTGCAAAAAAAAAAAAAAAAAAAAAAAAAAAAAGGGAGGAAAAAAAAAAAAGAAAAAAAAAATGCCGCCTCCAAGAGTCAAGGCCCTCGTCTTCGACGTGTCGGGTGTGCTGCGGGATTCAAAGAAGCTCATGAAGGTTTCGTACGAAAGGGCATTTAAGTCCTGCGGGGTAGAGGTGGATGTGAATATCGATATGATCTACAAGCTAAGAGGACTGCAGTCCTTCAACGACCTACGGAACAGCATCAGGCTGTTGGTGGGGACAAAGGGCGACGTGGGGGAGTCTGTGGTGGCCATGAAACACGCGAACGCTATTCTCGTTGACGAAATGAACGGGAGAAGAGTAGAGGACGATGTCGTGGAGAAGGTGCGGACGGCGTTCCGCGAAGAATTCAGCAGCGAGGCAAACAGGGAGTTGATCACACTGCTGCCTGGTGTTGAAACAGGCTTGGAGAAGCTACGCGAGAGATACACGTTGGGCGTCCTAAGCAACTCTACACTCCGAAGTTTGGAACGCGATCTCGGGCACATTGCACACCACTTCACCTTCATGGTCCCTGACGCTTGCAAACCAGAAACCTCTATCTATCTTTCCACTCTGAAGACACACGGTCTCTCTCCTGGGGAGACAGCATACATCGGCGATGCCGTCTCGGACGTACAGCTTGCTTCATCTGCAGGATCTCTGCCACTAGCCATGCTCACGGGAATGGGTACCCGTGCTCACTTGGAGGCAGCTGGGCCTCACGTAGTCTGTGAGTCCTTCGACCACCTTGTCTCGCACCTCATCGACTGAGTTATTTCTATTTTTTTGTTTTTGTTTTTGTTTGTTTTTTTTTTTTTGCAGCAAAAAGAAAAAAAAAAAAAAAAAAAAACGTATGACAACATGTTTTACGTCCCTTCTTTTCCCCCCTTTCATATTCCGTGAAGTTTTTTTTTTTTTTTTCTTTTTTTCTCTTCATTTTTTTTTTTTTTTTTTGACGTCACGCTATCACACAGATACACCGGTGAGGGTGGCCGGATGAAAGCCGCCGGAAGGGGTGCGTCCTGGGCAGTCCTCGTTGTAGGCGGGACACCAGGCGAGTCGCATGGAATAGAAAAGCGCCCGTGGCCCGATCCAGGCCAGCAAGTCAGCTTCTTGCAGACACTTGGCGATGTTTACAGCACGATGATTAGAACCTTGGGGAAGGACAAGGTCATAGTAGTGGCAGGGCTGGGTGCCGTGCTGGAGTGGTTGGAAAAAGCAGCGGAGTTGGGACACCCTCCGTGCGAGGAACAACACCTGGAACAGTGTTTAAAACACACCAGGGTGGAGGACGAAAAAAAACGGGAAGAACAAAAAAAAATATACAAAGAACGCGCAAGAACGATCCGCCTGTCATGCAGCGAACTCCTTGCCGCAGGAGGCCCGGACTACGACTACGAACGGATAACCCCCGACGCCATAGTACACATCCTCAGCGGAGACCCTCTATGCGAAGGCGACAGAGTAGTACCCAAAGACGGGGTCTCCTCACTATTCGTATGGTTCACAACACATGGCGGGCATCATTCTGTCGCCATAGGCGATACTATATGGACAGAAGGTGACCCTGCTCAACCTATGACATCAGACGGAAGGAGGCCTTTAGGCGTTGACACAAAAGATAGAAAATGCGATGTGTGTCGGGAAATACACGAACCTGAGAAGGAGTACGACCACGAGCATTCGTCCCTTCGCACCAGGGAGTGGTTCATGTTGATGCCCTACCGATCAGCCAACACCAGTAAATACGGTGCGGTGACCCATGCTGGTAGAGATATGGACCTGCCCGACTCAATTCCCACCTCATCCATGGGAATGGTGTCACCGTTGACATGTCTTTACTGGCAGCAGGTTGTCTCTGCGATTGCACCCGCGTGCATGAAAGGATGCAAAGTTGTTATGTTGTACCAGTTCTGCACCTCGGGAGGGCATTGTAAATGGCTTGAAGACGAGAAATATGAAACGCACTACGATGTGCAAAAATGGCCGATTTTTCAAATGGCCACGTCGAGGGAGCAGCAATACAGCCTCGGTGGCACCTTCACCAACATCTTCATGGACTGTCTCGGCGAGGGCTTACGGAGAAGCGAGACGCTTAGTGAAACGTACGTCCGCGCGGAGAAGGCCTACTGGGAACAACATCGCATTGAAGCCGATATGAACAAACAGGCAAAATCACCAGCGCTACGCTTTGGCGAGCTCGTCAATGCGCAGGGTACTAAATCCAATGTGGGCAGCACACCCCTTGCAGAGGTGTTTGTCAACGACGGTGTTTCAAAAATATAATAGGAATTCTTTTTTTTTTTTTTTTTTTTCTGGTTCCATCACATATGTTTCATTATTTTTTTTTGGGGGGGTACAGGGGTTTTCAGTAAATCTACCTCAGTTTATTTATTTTTTTTTTTGGAAGAAAAAAAAAAAAGAAGAAGAAATGGGGAGGGAGGGGGAAAAAAAAAAATCAGTCAGTGGAATTTAAATGGGGGGGGGGAAAGGTACAGTGGGAAGGGGAGGGGGTTGGCAACATTTTTTCCTAACCGTTTCATTTTTTTTTGTACTCCCCTTTTCCTTCTTTATCCACAAGTCCTTTTGACCGTTCCGTCTGCAAACTAAAAAATCCCATTGTATTCTGGCAGATTTTGCCAAACTCACTGGCGCAATATCAACCATGAATGCTTGGTTGGGATTTTTTTTTCTTCAAATATTTTTCTCTCCCCCCCCTTTTTTTTTCTTTTCCCCTATCCTTAAAAAAGATTCTAAGAAAAGGGATGGGTTTTATTATTCGCTTTTACTGCTGGTGTATAGTTGTACCTTGGGAGAGCAAGTTTATTTTTTTTCGCAAACCCCAAAGTTCGTACAAAAAAAAAAAGAAAAGAAAATAGCGGATAACTGGGCCAGTCATGGTCATATTATCTCATTCATTTTTTTTTTCTTTCATCCATCTTTTTATTTTCTTCTTTTTTTTCTCCACACCGTCATAACCATCCCAACCAGGTTTACCCACTACACACCCGCTGCCACCCCCCAAATAACACTGAAAAGAAGGATGCAGACCACGATGCTTGTTGCGCTGGCCCTGGGCCTGGCGGGGGATGCTGCTGCTGCGGCGAGATGCACGGACCTGCAGCTCTCCGGTGGAGGGGCCTGGGTGGACAAACCGTACGGGACAGGGTGTGCTTGGTACGGTGCTGAGGAAAAGCGCTGCGAGTGGTACGGCACCCGCTACCGGAACGAGCACGTGGCAGGCGAGGCGTGCTGCGTGTGCGGCGGCGGGATGAGGATGGAGGTGCCGACCCCACAACCGCCTTCCACCCCTGTGCCGACGGCAGCAACGACAGCGATGTCAGCAAAGGTGTTGGCGAAGTCGAACCTGGTAGCCTTCTGGGACTTCGAGACGAAGGGGCCGACGGGGAACTTTGTTGCGCAGTCAAACGTTGACAACGAAGGGGCGGAGGGACCTGACGGCCTGTACCCCGTGTGGCTGCGCAGGGGGCACTGGGGAAGCGAGGTGGGCGCACCCGGCTACACGGTGGCAACGTGGCCGTCGTCGCACCCTGTGACGGCAACGAGGGCGGGCGGACCGTTCAACGGGAAGGGCCTGAACGTGAAGGGGACGTCGCTGTTCGCGTCGGTGGAAAGGAGCAGCTTCGACAGGACACCGCTGGACATCAGCGGGGCGGACCCGTTCTCGCTGCTGGCGTGGGTGTGGCTCGGAGTGAAGAGCAACCGTCACCACATTGCGGGGATCTGGGACGAGGGGACATGGGGCAAGTACAGTGGGCAGAGGCAGTACTCGCTGTTCCGGACCGGACGCTACGGGCACAGGCTGTTTGGGCACATCAGCGCGACAGGGGCGGCGAGCTACCCGCAGGCGGGCACCGGCGGCGACCAGTACGCGAGGATCCGGGCCTTGAACGGGGCGCGCTTGTCTGAGGGAGAGTGGCACCTGCTGGCGATGACCCATGACGGGACGCAGGCGCAGAGCTCGCAGGACGGTGTGTCGACCCCGAACTCGTACGAGGAGGGGGAGGAGTGGGTGGAGGAGCGTGTCTACAAGGATGCCTTCAACCCCGTGACGAACCCGAAGGAGTTCTCGTGGGGGGTGTTCCACCCCCTGCGCTTCGTCGTGAAGTTCAACGGCTACAACGTCGCGGCGGACCAGGTGAACGAGCACTACGTGCGTGTGGACCTGAAGTCCCCTGCCGCACAGCGCACCATCACCTACGGGGTGAAGGCCCCCAGCCTGAGCGCCATCGCCTCCCGCAACTACCGAGTGACCTACACCTTCAAGCGTGGGGGTGCGGTGGTCCCGCAGGGCAGCGGTTCCTTCGTCGTCGCGAACAACGCCGGCTCCGCCCACCTGAGCCCCTCGCTCGTTGTAGAGGTGGATGACCGTCTGGAGCTGGAGCTGACGCGGGACGGGGCTCGCGTGGGGGAGGTCGTGGAGCACAGAATGGGGCCTGGTGCCGCCTTCTCCTTTGGGCGCATCCTGGGTGAAGGCACCACAATGGTTCTGGGCGGTGTTGCCATGTACAACAGGGTGCTGACGGAGGCAGAGCTTCAGGACCTGGCCTCCTTCTAGGAAAAGTGAGAGGAGAGTGACCAAGCAAGGAAGGTGTTATGTGTTTAAAATGTTTAGTTCTAATAGCTTTTTTTCTTCTTCTTCTTTCTTCTCGTCTTCGCGGTCGATTTTCTTGATACGCACTTGACATCTCTTTTTCTTCTTGTTTTCTCTTGTTTGTTTTTTAATTTATATATCCCTTTTATTTCTCTTTCTTACAGCATGTTGTTTGTGGCGCCACGTGCTCAAACTTCGTGCAAAAAAAGAAAGCTTCTCTCTTTTTTTTTTTTTTTTTTTTTTTTTTTTTTTTTTTTAACGAAAAACAATATATTAAATAATGAATGAATTGCTATTGCTAAAAAAAAAAGAAGAAGAAAAAAAAGAGTAGTGGTAGCATTGTTGGGCTTTATCCTTTTACAGGTTAACCCCTGGCTGTGCACAAAAAAGAAAAAAAAAAAACAACCAACCGACTCTTTTCTTTTTCTTCTTCTTCTTCTTCTTCTTTCTTTTCTCTCTCTTTCTTTTTGAAAGCGTTTTGTTGATCCTTTTACCATCCGCGCAGATTTCTTCTAGAAGTCTGTTGTATGCAGCAACAACCCTGTTTATTATAAGGGGCTTGCTCCTCTCTTCTCTCCCTCTCTTTTGCATTTCTGGTGGGACGTGCACGTACCAACAGACAGCCGCAAACCCACAATGGCGGATAACTGGGCCAGCCAAATGGACAAGTGTCTTCATTTGTTGTCTCTTTTTAATTCTTCTTCTTCTTCCATCCCTCCATCTATTTATTTTCTTCTTCTTTTTTTTCTCCACACCGTCATAACCATCCCGACGAAAATTCTTGGTTTTTCCCAGAACGAGCGGGTTTATTGTCCCGTGGTCTCTGTAGATTACGCACCAGACTCCGACACACTTATGCAAAACAAAACGCGGGCGTCTCGCCACCTCCCTGCAAAATGAAGTTTTTGACCTGTCGTCTACCAAATGACACAAACCAAGTAGCAGCAGTTACACGTAATAATAAAAAATAAAATAAAATAAAATAAAATAAAATAAAATAAAATAAAATAAAATAAAAAAATAATGCCCAACGACCCGGATGTGGAGGCGTTAGTAAAGATTGTGAAAACGCAGGAGGAGACACAGCAAAGGATCCTGGAAACCCTCGAGAAGATGGGGGAGAGGCTCCGCGTGGTAGAAGAGAGGTCGGCGGTCAATCACGAAGAGTCGGGCCTGATCCAGTTCATGATGCGCGGCGGCGTTCTAGTTGTCGACGCAAGCGGCGCCGGCGGCTTCCGAAGCATCACCAGCGCCCTCGGCGTGGCAAAAACAGGCGATTTAATATTAGTAAGACCTGGGGTGTACTCGGAGACAATCTCTTTAACGGTACCGGGTGTGACTATTCGTGGTGTGTCTAAAGAAGATGTTGTTATCGAACATTGTGATGACACCTCAGGTCTGCTGTTCAAAAGTGAGTGCACAGTGGAGTGCCTCAGTGTGAACAGCAAGATACCGCACAACTGTGCTGTCCGATTTGAAGCGTCGGGTGTGCTGTCTAACTGTTACGTTACGTCTGTGAATGTGTCTTGTGTAATTGTTTCGGCTGGATCGCCAAGCATTCAGAATTGTGAGATTACCGGGTCGAAGCAACACGGGGTGAGCTGTAAGCCAGCTACTACACCGGTCATCACGCACTGCAAGATCCATCTGAACAAACAACCAAACATCGTTGTCGAAAAATCATCGTCTCCTACCATCCGGCAGTGTGAAATATATGATTCTGAGCAAAATGGTGTGTGGTTCAGAGATGGTAGCCAGGGCGTGCTGTCGGGGTGTGCTGTTTATAACAACAAGTACAGCAACATCGATGTGTCATCCGGTGCGAGTCCTGTCATATCTGGCAACGATATTCATGGCAGTTCGAAATGTGGTGTTTGTTTTGCCGATGATTCATCGGGAGAGCTGACAGGCAACACGATTCACGGGAACCACTACAGCAACGTTGGTGTTATGGCCGGTGCGACGCCGACGATTACCGGGAATAATATCCACACCAGCAAGCAGCATGGGGTGCTCGTTAAGTCGTACGCGGCCGGGACCGTCTCGGAGAATACCGTTCACAGCAACTCTTTGGAGGCCATCAAGGTCGAACAAGGCGCTGCAACGGTCGTCGAGAATAACAGTAGATAAGGAAAGGGGCATTTAAAAAAAAAAAAAAAAAAAAAAAAAAAAAAAAAAAAAAACAAAAAAATAAATAAAAGATTTAGTAGTATAAAAGTATGTTGTGTCAAGCTTAACCTGATTTTCTTTTTTTTTTTTGGAGCGTGAAAAGTCTTCAAAAATCCCCCTGACAAGTTTTTTTTGTTTCCCCTCCCCAAGCATGGCACCGGTCCCCACTCCTCCCATGATGCCCCGGAGGCCGGACTCTGTACAGTCGTCAGTTGCATATATAAGAGGCACGCCGAGCATAGCATCCTCACCTGTTCCAAAGGGCCCCGAGGAGATCAGGAGAGCGTGCGTCCGCGCGCTGGGGTACAGCGAGCTTCCGCAGAGCGCGGAGAACGACCGGCAGGAGGTGAAGGATCTTGTGTACGAGCACTGGAACAGAATCAAGAAGGTGAGGAAGAACCTGGACCTTTGCACGAACGGGTACGTCCCAGCGGCGTCGTTCTGCAAAAGCGTAGTCCAAGAGCTTGCCCTGAGGAGGGACAAGGACGCCAGAGTCCTCGCAGATATTGTACTGGACTGCGTGGTAGACAGCTCGAACTTCGAACCGCATCCTCTGGCAAAGAACTCTGAGGGGCTCGTCGACATTGAAGCACTGTGGAAGCTCATCCAACGCCCCAAAAAAGGACTCGAGTGGAAGAAGCGATTCAGAGCCGCTGGCGTCGTACCAGTATCACTGCAACGCCACACCACAGGAATAGAGTATACAAAAAAAAAGATTTTTTTTTTTTTCTTTCCAAAAAAAAAAAAGAAAAAAAAAAAAAAAAAAAAAAGTCAAAACCCACGGAGAACAAGCACAGGCCCGCCGTATGCGGTGTGTGGTGACGGTGATCACATGAAATGTCTTATAAAGGAGTATTTCTTGCACAGATGCCGGTTGATGAGGGACTGCTTGCAACGACACGGTCCCCTGTCGAGACAGGGGATGCTGACGACAGAGGAGTTCCGCAAGGCGATGTTCACGATCGAAAAACACGGGACGAACAACAGGGAGATCGACGCCTTGATCGAGGTGGTGGACCCAAGGAACACGGGGTTCGTGAACATCACAGATTTCTTGGATAAGTTTGGGTTGGAATACCTGAAGGGCCGCTCCATGCGAATTTCAGTAGGAAGAGACAACAATGATGGTGATAGCCACACATTGCAATGGCCATCGAGCACCCAACCCGAATACAAGCGAACAGCTTTGATGGAAAAACTGCGATGCAAGCAACTGCGGACCAAGAAAGTCGCGTCGTCCCGCTCCAGCACACTCCGCAAGAAGTTCGGAAAAAGTCAACGTGAAAACTTGAAGTTGTATGACCAGTCGTTTTCCGAAATATCGCGGGAGAAGAGGGCCGAAAACACAATCTCACCAACAGAGAAGCCGAAACCCCACCCCAAGAAGATAAAGTGGTGCTACATCACACCCAGTGCAACCCATCTCGGGAACGTTTCGTCAGGTCCCTCCAATTATAACCTCGGTGGGAAACATTTCAAAGCAAGGTGCTTGCGTCCACACCCTCCTTCCTCGCAATCAGAAGAATTCCCGGCGGCTCCGTCCAATCTCGCAGAAGAGAACTCTGCTGCGGTGGTGTGTTGAAGGCACTCACCATACCATTACTGTTTTGTGGGGGGAAAAAAAAAAGGGAGGTAAAAAAAAAAAAAAAAAAAAAAAAAAAGTGTCGGACTGATAATGCCCGGCCTGATAGTATTTTACAGTATTTTTTTTAGAAATAAAAAAAAAAAAAAAAAACAGAATTGGGATGAGGGGGGATCTTTTCAGACCAACCCAGTGGCCCTGTTTTTCTCATTCCCCCTTATTGTAGTCATTATCATTGTTTCTCTCCGCTCTTTTTTATATTTTAAAAAGTAAAAAAGAAAGAAGAAAAAAAAAATGCCGGTAAAATGGAAACCACACATCCCCAACGACCTACCGGGAGATCTTATAGTGCCGGAGGATAAAGGTATTAAGGTTTTGACCCTTGTAGCGGTTGTCAGAGGGGAAGGCAAAACGCAAGAAATACTACTGGGGAGAAAGGCAAGGGGTTTTGGAAAGGACAAGTGGAACGGCTTCGGAGGGAAAGTCGAGGCTGGTGAGACCATAGAAGCCGCCGCTAAAAGAGAGCTACGAGAGGAGAGCGGGCTGAAAGCAGAGAAGATGGACAAAACCGGCGTTATGTTTTTCTGGTTTTTAGAAGAGGAACCACACCTGATGGAAGTCCACCTATTCGTCTGCACTTCTTACTCTGGCACCATTGAAGAGTCTGAAGAAATGAACCCCATCCAGTGGTTTTCTCCCACTGCAGTTCCTTACAGTTTGATGTGGCCTGATGACAAGTTCTGGCTCCCCAGGATTTTTTCTCCCGAACGAAAACCGTTTCTAGGAAAGTTTGAGTTTTCCAATCTTTCGGAAATGGGCTCATTTGAAATACATGACATAGATAAGGAGTATTTTACCGCATTTAGAATTGCGGACGCGGACACAAACACCACCCCGAGCTGTGTGTGGGCGAAGAAAAATTGAGCCCTTTTTTTTTTTTCTTTCTTTTTTTTTTTTTTTTTTTTTTTTTTTTTTTTTGTATTTTTTTTTTGTCAGTTGCACAACAGACAAAACCAACAGTAGGTATAAAAAAAAAATGCAGAGAGTATCAAACAGCGCGACGATGTCCCTCCTCAGGAGGGCTGCGATTCAGAAGAGGACATACGTTCCTGGGAAAGTATGGAGGGGGGGGGAAAAAAAGTATTAAAAAAATAATAATACAGATCATCAAGCCCGAGCATGTGCTCAACGTGGCTAAGATGGAATACGTGAGGCCCAGCTTTATTGGGAACTGGATGGGCACCGGGCTCCTGTCCTTCATCCACCTGGCTCCCCTTTACTTCGGCTCCGTGATCTTCGTGTTCTGGTGCAGGGGTGGTTTCGCGGGTGAGATCCCCCCCCCTCTTGACTAATCATGTCCTCCCCCCCGTTCCCACGACCTCCCTTGATTTTTTTTTTCCGTCAGTGTTTTTTTTTTTTTTTTTTTTTTTTTTTTTGTTTCCACCGGGTTTTCTTTTTTTTATTATTATTTGTGGGCCCCCCTCCACTTGTACCCAACCAGAAAGCTTCCTTTTCTTTTTTTTTAAAACAAATAGTGGCTTTTTTTTTTTTATACCCCTTATATCTTTGTATCTCCAATCGTTTCTATTGTTGAAAAGAAGAAACCCCCTCCCCCCCACAAAAGGAACATTGCCACACATGTCATCTAGAATCCAAACAGCTGGTTCAATTTCCACCGCAACGTCAGCGACAGCATGGAGAGGGGAGGTGGTGCTTGGGATTATTGGAAACAAGGGTAACGAGGTCGGGGTTTGCGCCTGCAACCTGCACACGATGGAATTCACTCTAATGCAGTTTTCCGACCAGCCCACATTGCCGCAGACCCTGACCTTGGTGCACCAGCTAGGCGTCGCGGAGATTGTACTTCCGAGCACAACTGTGGAAACAGAGCTAAGCAACACCCTGAGAACAAGCCTGAAGGAAAGCGTAACATTCCTTGCCGTCCCTAGGCGTGATTTCAATGAAGTTAACGGGCTGCGGTTCATATCACATATCGCAGTCAACACAAATGTCATTTCCGAGCTCAGCTCATCCAACAAGTACCTTTCTGTAGCATGTGCCGCAGCGGTGATACGATATGTCGAATACCTCCGTAAAACTACGCTAGCACCGAAATCCACTCGGGTTGCGTACCGCTGCATCCACGACCGTGTTTCAATAGACAGAGCGTCGTGCGGCCACCTCGGGCTGATCCAACCTTCCGTTAAACAAAAATCCGGAACATTGATGGCGCATGTGGACCATACCCTGACACAAGGCGGGAAGAGATTACTCAGATCGAATTTGTTGATGCCCATTTGTAACAAGACCACATTGGAGACCCGTCTTGTCGCTGTCGCCGCATTACGTGAGAAGGACGCCGCGAGGCAAGACGTTCGGAAGCAGCTCAAAAGCGTGCAGTCCGACGTTGATCATCTGCTGTCGAAGTTCGCGACACCATCGCCTTCAAATCGTGATGTGAACTACACGGAGACAACAATAAAACACGTTCTCGGCCTGCGTGGGGTCATCAACGCGGTGCCTGCCTTGTCGGCTTCATTGGAGCCTCTGACGAGTGCCGTGTTGCTATCGTCGATTGAGGATGCGTTCAACACGGCAGATCTCGACGCCATTAAGGACAGGATTGACACAGTCATAGATACTGCTGTGCAGAAGGAAAAGAAGGTCAGCTCGTCCATCGCCAAGACCATCCTTGTCTTTTCCGTGAGGTCCGGGATCGACGGGATGCTGGATGTCGTTCGCAGCCAGTATTCGTCCATCCTCGAACAAATCTACTCGACCGCAGGTCTCGTCAGCAAAGAGTACAGCATGACGAGCCTGAAGGTCGTGCACACTTCTACGCGTGGCTTTGTGCTGCAATGCGACAGGTCTGAGATCAGTAAAGGTGCCGAAACCTTTCTTATGCGCACCTTTTCGAAACGCAAGGCGCAGTTCTCAACGCAGGAGCTTGTGTCGTTGAACAACAAGCTGCGCGACGCGTACGGCGAGATCATCACCAGAACGAACATACAGATCTGCACCCTCGTCGACGCCATTCGAAAGAAGATGAACTCGTTCTTCAGAGTCAGCGAAGCCATCTCTCTCCTCGACCTTTTGCAGTCCGCCGCCACGCACTCCATCATCCACGAAGGTTACTGCGCTCCAAAATTCTCCACAACCAACACGACCAAGATCAAACAGGGCCGCCACCCATTATGGGACGGAGGGGTAAAGGGCGGTGGTTCGTACATCCCCAACGACACCACTGCGGAGGGTGGGAAACTGCTTCTTTTAAGCGGTCCGAACATGAGCGGGAAAACTACGTATCTCACACAAGTTGCAACCATCATGGTGATGGCGCACATGGGGCTCTATGTCCCTGCTGTGGAGGCAGAGCTTCCCTTGCTAGACAGCGTGTTCACAAGGCTGGGGCTTGATGATTCGATTGAAGCAAACGCAAGCACGTTCACAATGGAAATGCGCGAGGCTGCGCACCTTTTACGCAACTCCACACCGCGGTCTTTAGTCGTTATCGATGAGCTTGGCAGAGGAACCTCCAACCTCGAAGGTGCTGCCTTGGCCTTCTCCATTGCAGAGCGTCTTGCCAAGATAGAATGCCTCACGATATTCGCCACGCATTACGTACAGCTCCACTGCCTGCCTTCGATACACAGCAATGCCGTCAATGTTCATTTCACGGTGAAGCCGGAAGGCGAGGCGCTGCGTTGTTTGTACAAATTGGAAAGCGGGAGCTGCTCACTAAGCCGGTACGGGATATCCCTTGCAAGGGAGATGAAGTTCCCTCCTGACGTACTACGGCTTGCCAATGAGATGAGCACGAAGCTGCTCGTTGAAGAGAGCACTTCTCTAGCAAGAGACCATTGGAAGCTGCTGCACACCTACGCGGATAAGTTTTTGGGAGTGATCTTTGGGGGAGATCACCTTCCTGATGGCGACAGGAAAATTTGCTTAGAGAGAATCAAAACGGAGCTGGAGGCAGTGGTCTCGATCGACGAGCTGCTCAGACATGCTAGCAGGGAGGATGTGCCTGTGCCCATGCAGAAGCCTGTTGATGTTGAAAACGAGTGTCCCACACAGCTTATCGAGGATGCCCCTAGTTGGTGTCCTTCACGTAAGCGTCCGCTTGCACCTTCCTCCTCAACGCCAGAGCTCAACCTTTCGTCTTCATATGTCGGCACTGCTGCGTCTGCGAGTGTCGTCCCTCAGTGGGGCTTCAGTTCGGACGCTGCCTCCCCCAACCTCTCTCCTTCGTCGAAGAAGAGTCCGGCCTTCAGTTGGGATTTCCACTGAGGATCGGCTCTGCTGTCATTTACACTCAATCTTGCATCTTTTTCTATTTTTATTTATATTTTTTTTTTAAACTTAAATGCGGAAAAGGGTATTAAAAAAAAAGGGGGTGGGACGAAAAGAAAGAAGAAGAAACTATAATATGGACCTACACGTCACACTGTGCGGAAGGATGTGTACCGTCACAATCGAGGCCAACGAGACCCTTGGCGGTCTTAAGGCATTGATCGAAAATGAGCTAGGCTGCTTGGTGTGCTCGCAGATTCTCAAAGTCGATGGAGTCACTCTTCAAGACGACAACGGAGTGAAGCTGAGCGAGCTGGGACTGTACTCAGGAGAAACGATTGAGGTGGTGGCTTCAACAGAGACAGTTGCGAGGGATTACATACGGCGCCATGGGATGCACAGCGACTATAACGCGCTGTCGCGTGCTGTGAAGACCGGCAACGTTGAGGCGGTCATGCATCTAACAAACCTCGTACCTGCAGAAGAGCGGCCAGAGTCCTGCGACCTTCTTCAACATGCAATTCAAGCAAAGTGTCTACCCATTATGGAGTATTTGACAAACGCAAAACCTCCAACAGCAGAAGACATGATAGCAGCGGTGAGGAACAAACAGAAGGACATTGTGGAGCTTCTTCTTACAAAGGGTGGGATGCTGGACTCAGAGCGAAACGACTTCCTCCCGTTGAGGGTTGCGATGCAAAGCCCGTGCGATCCAGAGTTCCTGGAATTCCTCTACAAGAGAGGTGCGAAGCTGTTGCGAGAGTTTTCCGACTGCGCGCTCCACAAGCCGAACATGGAGTTCCTCGTGGGGCGAGGTGTTCCTATGACAGGGCACACAATGGTGAACGTGTGCAAGAACATGAAAACCCTGGATGGTGATTCACCTTTGTGCTTCGTACCCTCTTTCGAGTATCTCGTCTCTCAAGGTATTGATGTGAACTTCACAAACGAAGAAGGCGAGAACGGGCTGCACAAGGCTTTGACGAATGGCGTCACCGACGTGGTACAGTACCTATTGGATCATGGTGCCGTACCCTCGAATTATGAGGATAATGCAGGATGGGGTGCCTTGCACACGGCTGTTCAAGCCGGCTTGAAAGCTTCTGTTATACAGCAGCTTATCACGTTCCCGAACATCAACATCGACATGACTGACAACCTCAGCAGGACGGCTCTTAACCTCGCGTGTTCCTGTGGGAAGGTAAGCCTTGCCATGGCACTTCTCGATGCTGGTGCTGACCCCTGCATCAAAGACAACCATTTCGGCTGGAACGCTTACCACACTGCCTTGTGGTCGGAGCTACCCACGGTGGCAGACACCATCAGGGCCTCACACCCCCACCTCGCCACCGCAACGGACAAGTACGGAAAGCTTGCAGCAGCGTATACGACGCCGGCTAGAGAACGGTGAAAGAAAAGTTCCCCCATCCCCATTTCCTTTATTGGCTAGCTTCCACTCCCAGGCCCCCCCCGGTTTTTTTTATTTCTTCTTTTTTTTTTCTCCAGAGACTTGCACCTTGTTCACATTGACTGTAACGCTAAAACAAGTACTAGAACGGTGACCTCTTGCCTGATTACCTGAGTCCGAAACTGAGGCCGCGGACCTCGCTTTTTTTTTCTCAGGCGTCCTGCCACAGCCTGTCTCCACTAACTCCTCCAGTCGGGGATGCATAGTGTGAACTTGAGACCAACACCCTTGTCATCATCTACAGCCTTCTGTATAGATTTCTTCTGTGCAGACATTTCTTTTAAAAACGAGATGGGTTTTATTTTTCTTTGGTTCTTGGTCGGGAAAAGTACTCTCCAACCTGGGACGCTAGAAGGAGCCATTGAAGGGTGAAGAGGTCAGCACCTGGAGGAGTCGCGAGATTTGACCGAAATGACCATACCCCCTTCCCTTTTTAGGGCATGCGGCTTTCGTCTTAGGGGCTTGCATGTTAATTTGAATTTTTGTTCACACCTGGATGAGCCCTTTGTTGTGTCGCAGGGCATGCAGCTTTCGTCTCAGGGAGCTTGCATGTTAATTTGAGTTTTTTTTTTTTTTTTTTTTGAGGAGAACATGGGCCAGGCACCAACGACGGAGGTATCGCACACGCAAGGATTCAGATGCGACCTGTGCAAGTCTCCACACCCGGACACGGTGACCTTACTCCGCCATCAGCTGTATGAGTGCGCCTGTGCACAAGAGGAACTGGCACTAGACGGAATGGAGCCGTTGCGCAACAGATCAGGATGGCCCCTATGTCTGGAGCTGCACGCGATACTGCCGAGGGGGCATGTCTTCGCACACCTGGAGAAGCTGCAGCGATACATGGCTGTGGTAGTCGGGAAACGGGATGTGGAGCTCATGCAAATAGACAACGCCAGCACACAGCCGCTGCCGTGGGTACGCAATGTGGAGGGAAGGAGATGCCTCGTGCCAACGGCGGGGGAGCTCGAAGGAGTGGGAGGAATCGTCGCAGAATTCCTGAACCCGCTGCTGCAGTGGTTGTCACAGCTACGATGGGTGAAGGAGGACACCAGCTCTGAAGTGTCAGCGGTGGAATTGGCCATCGACTTCGAATGGACGACAGGCAAGTTACTGGGGGGTCTGCTGGAAGATAGGGCTCGCAAGATCAAAGCACTGATAAGAAAGCTGAACGCGGCATGCAGGGCACGGAAGAAGCCACGCCCCTTCCCAGCAGATGAACAGAAGAGAGTGAAGTCCCTCATCGCAATAGGTGGGAAGACGGCTATGGGTTTCGCCAGGAGGCCCATCTTCGCCACCCACACCACTCACGACAAGCTGATGGAACTGAAAGCCGCTTACAAGCGAGACCGCATCACACGACTCCGCAAGACGCTCAAGGCCTCGATTGGAACGAAAGCAATGCTCCAGAAGGGGAGTATAAAAAGATAACCCCCCCCTAACCCACCCAAGGGCGGCCCTCCATGAGGGGGTTTGTCCTGCACTTTGAGTTTTTTTATACATTATTCAGACCGTTGTAAGTATATCCTTTTTTTTAAATCTGGCACCACAGGCGAGCCGGGGAGGGGGGGGAGGGGAGGGGAATGGGTTTTTTCTGCGGCCCAAAAAAAAGAAACATGCTCGTGCCAATCATCATAGTTCTCCTGAGCACCTTTGTAGAAGGGGCAAGTTCTTATTACGAAGACGAGGAGGCGTCCGTGCTGCTGAGCGGTACGCTGGTGGACAACAACAACGAGTTAAACGTGGTGAAGGGTGGGGAGACGATACGGCTGACGTTGACGACGATGGGGCCTGATGGCCCGCTACAGTACAGGAAGGATGTGGTGACCACTGAGGTGTTGTTTCAGAGCTTTTTGGAAGACTTCGCCCATTCGCCTCAGGACGCGGCTTTCATAAGCCGGATGAAGAAGCTGCTCACAAGGGAAGGCGCGACTCTGCATGACGATCGCCGCACGCTGCAGCTCACGCTCAGCCCCGACGCGGACTTTCAGATCACCGCGAACGAGTCAATCTACCTCAACATCCCCCCTGTCGTCCTTGACTGCAAGTGTACCTACCGTATCCCTGTCCTGGAAGCTATCGTCCTCATGCCCATGTCGGTGCCTCGTCCTGTAATCAATGCCCCCGGTATTGTGTGTAGTTCCACCTTCAGCATTTCATCTGCGGTTTTTGAATCGTCGTTGTCACAAATCGTTGCTGAAAACTACAAGGTCCACTGGAGCATCTCTGACGATTCTGGCCAGGCGTACATCGAGGACCCCTCTGCAAGAGAAACAAGGGTCCATGGTTTTAAACTCGCAGGCCAGGCCGTCCTGACAGTCTCCTTCACCCTGCGCGACGGGGAGGAGACGCAAGATGTCACCGTTGAGCGTGTCGAGGCGCCCTTACCCGCAAGGGTCGACAACGATGTGATGCACGTTGCTGGTACAACCGCCACGCTGAACGCGCACAGGGTCACTGGTGGGGGTTCTGAAACACGCGGCTTTTGGACAGTGAAGCAAGGCAGTCCCGAGGTTGTCTTGAAAGACCCGACAGACCCCAACACAAAGATCGCGGGGCTCAGTGAGAAAACCATCATGGAGTGGAGAGTCGTCGGGAACGAGAAGTGCCCCGAAACCACTGCCCAGCTGGAGCTTCTCACTGAGCGTGCCCGCATCCTTCCGAGGGCACACGAAATCTGTGCCACGGAATACCGCATCACAGCGGACGAGCCGCTCCTCTCGCGCCTCAAGGGCACCTGGTCAGTCGAGTCCGGCAGTTCTGACATCTCATTCCTCCCGTCGCCTAGCGAGCCCTCTGCTACAACCATCGGCGTTGCACACGGGAAGACAAAGCTCCGCTGGACGCTCAACGGTGATGGGAGCTCAAGAGACTACAAGGAAGCGTCGTTCGAGAGGAAGCATGCACCAAAGGCGGAAATCGTGACGCAGCAGCCAAAAGCCTACCTTGGCTCTCCCGAGGTGCACTTAGAAGCTGTCCCACCTGTGCAGGGCAGTGGGATGTGGAACGTAAAGCACACGACGTGCGACCCGCCCCCGAGCTTTGCAAACAAGGAACACCACCTCAGCGTGCTGGAAGGACTCGATTCCGTGACCCAGCCCTGCCGCTTAGAGGTGGAGTGGACTGTGTACAACGAACCTTGTGAGTCTTCGACTACATCGCTGCTTCTCGCTGTTGTGCCGCAGCCCCCAACGCGTCCTGTGGTGGGGGAGCCTATTGTGCTTTGCCATGATGTGCCAGCAACGCTAACAGGAAACGATGTGGAGGTGGGCATCGGAAAGTGGGAAGCCATCGACCCCATCGACCAGGAAATCCCAGAGCCTACGAAGCCGCGCACTGTGCTCCCCAAGGTGCGCGAGGGGACGACTGTCGTGCGGTGGACAATCATGAACGGCAACATCACCGAGTCCGCGGACTTGACAATCACGCGCTACGAGCTGCCCAAAGCTCAGATTGTTGTTCCGAGCACACCACGTGTCACAGTGTGTGGACGCTCCTTCACGATGGAGGCAAACAACAAGCACTTCGACGGGAACGACATCGGGGCATGGAGCGTTGCAAGCGAGACAGTTGTGCTGAGCGACCCTTCGAACTACGTCCTGAAACTGGCCGACATGCATCCGGGTGAGACTGCTGTCCAGTGGAAGACACAGAGCAGGGAGTCCATCGAGGCCTGTCCGTATGGGAATACAGCAAATGTCACGCTGTTCTCATGGCAGTTCCCCGAGAAGCCGCACACGGAGTACACCACATCAGCACAGGCTGTCATAAGGCTCGCGACCGTTCTGGAGGTGGCGTGCAGGCATGACCCGCAGTACTACCCTTCATACATCAACGAGCTAGCAGGGCTGGCAGGAGAATGGAGCGTTGGGCCGGATTCGCTTATTCAGCTGGAGAATGAGTTCTCAAGCTCCGTACGTCTGTCGCACATCCCAATGGGTATCTCGACCATTGTGTGGACGCCAAGCACCTGTGACAAGCTGTCCCTCGTCATCAAGCTGGAGCGTGGGAACAAGCTGGGGTGCGTCATCAAGTCCCCCGAAAGGTACGACTCGGATGACGGCAACATCTACGTGGTTGGGGACTCGCTCAAGCTGACTGCTGGGGAGGACGATTTCCCCGTCTCGGCCAAGGGGCAGTGGTCCACCCATGCACCTGATGTGGACTTCACAAACCCCAACAGCCCCACAACTGTGGTTTCCAACCTGACAGACGGCGAGACAGAGCTGAAGTTCAAGATCTCAGCAGGGATTGAAGCGTTTTCTGGGGAATGCCACGCGCGTGTTGTGTCCCTTGTCGCAGCAGCCCCGCCTGCTTTGCGTGCTGTGTGCCATGACGCCACCGAGATCGAGGCGTACCCCCTACCCGTCAACACCATCCAAGGGCTGACGCACTCCTGGAGGTCCACAGACCCCACAATCAGAATTCGCCACCACTCGCACCCAAAGACGATGGTGTCAAATCTGAAGCCGGGCGACAATATAATGATTTGGAGGCTTGAGATGGCGGGTGCCATCTCCGAAGTGCAAGTGAACGCGAAGAGGGATGTCCTGGCCCTGCCCTTCGGAGCCACGGAACACTACCTCACGAAGAGGATCGTCAACATGAACACGCTGACGCTTCCGATGGAACCAAGGCCGGAGTGGCCCGCGAACCCTTCGGAGTGGATCGTCTTAGGGAACCAGACGGTGGAGTACGGAAAGGACACGGTGCAGCTGTCGGGGATCGAACCAGGAACGCCTGCGATTTTCCAGTTTACTGTGAAGCCAACAGGGGCGTCGGCGTGCACGCAAACGCTGTTCACATTAGAGGTGATATCTGTAAAGGCAGACATTACTGCGAGCGTTGTTGGAAGCGAGTGTGAGTTGTTGAGGGGGAGCTCGATGGTGCTGACGGCCGGCGGGGGGTTGAAGTGGAAGGTTGACCCAGAGGAGTCGGACTTCGAAGATCTTCGCAACGGGCTAGGGGACGTTCTGTACCACGCCTACGACGGATACCATGTCGACGAGCAGACGCCACAGATCATGACAGTCTTCTTCAAGCCGGCGTACCTAAGGGCCAACCGTGGGCTCACTGTCCGCTCCGTGAAGGTTCCTTCCGCTTTGCTCTCTGACAACGTCCTCACCCATGAATCGTCTGTTGTCTTGTTCAAGCACCTTGACGGTGTCGTGTCGGACGAGTTCACCATTCTCCCAACCACGCTGGAGCTTACATTCTCCGGCCAGCGCTTCACGAAGGAGGCCACGCTCAACACCGAAGGCGGGCAGCTTGAAATCGCGTTCAGCAACATAAACATGACCGAGCTCTCCACACACCTCACAGACCCCCGCGCAAGGGACGTCTTGCTTAAGTCAATCGTCAGGAAGACTCAACCACTAACACACCCCGATGAAAGGCTCGGCTGGGACGAACGGAAACATGCAATGATCGACATGGCGTCCATGGCCATCGAAGGTAACACCGTCACAGTACAAGTCCGCCCCGACGAGTGGTACACCATTGGAAGCCATGAGAATTTACATGTGAGCGCGCCGATATCAAGTATTTGCGGGCTGGGCGACCCGAGAGATGTTGAGAATGAGAGAGAAGTACGGTCGGCACATGATTTGAAGATCACAGACGAGCCCCCACGTCTTATCGTGACGGGGAGTGTCAACGAGTGCGACTTTGAAACCCGTGGTGCTAACATAACGGTGACGGCGATTGGATGCTCGTTCATGTCGCATGCTGTGTTTACACCGCAGTATCTTGTCAGCAGCGAACCTGGTCTGGAGAAGGGTTGGTCCGCCGTCGTGTCGCGTGGTCTGTTCACCACGTCGTCCGTCGGAACAGGGGCAAAGACACGCACGCTGTTCGTGCACCCAGCCGGCTCAGAAATCTACGAAATCCCGCAAAGAACCCATGAAGTCCTCTCCCTTCACGTCCCTTCAGGAGATCTCCTCCACTCCGGGTTACCTTCAGACGTAGCCTTCCACGCGGAGGGCAGCGTGCTCGTCAACGACACGTTCATTGAAGTTGAAAACACAGACATATGCGCAGAAGCGTTGAGAACCACCGGACACACCATTACATTAAGGCTCCACGGTGATTCTTGGGTTGAAGGTGTCGCAAGTGGATTAGGAGCATCGTTGATAGGAGCCATATCGGGCAACAGAAGCATCAAGGGAGGTTGGGAGACCGCCATGGTGACCGACATCCTCCCGAAGGGTAAGTACCAAATAGTAAGGCGGTCTGACTCAGTTGTGGAGATCAGGCTGCCACCTATGCCCACATACACAGCAGTGGAACCGGAGGAGATAGGAATTCGGATCCCTGGAATGACCACTGCGTGCAGCAAATGTTTGGAACATGAAGGGCTGCTCCGTATCTTCCATTCTCACTCTCTGACAGCAAGCACGAATGAGGTCCACCGTAAGTCCGGTCTAAGCATGCTTTCCTATACCTTGCCCTGTGCAAGGTTTTCCATGGAACTGACAAAGAGCGAAGTGCTGGATGGGCTGCGGTCTGTAGAGGCCATCAACAACGGATTTGACAGCCACAAGCAGTCTCTCGTCACCGCGAGCAGCATCGTCATCAGCAACCAGACCATCACCATTCCTGTCAGGTGGCTGCCTTACAACGACACACACTCTGAGGAATTGGTGTTTACCCTCCCTCCTGGGGCTGTGGTGCCTGTTGGGAGCAAGGTATGGGGGAGAAGAAAAAAAAAAGGGGAGGGAACTAAATTAAAACAGATGATTCAAAGCCCACCGGTTGTCGTACGCCCTGTCGCGGCCTCGGAGCGTGTAGGGTGGGGAGCATACACAGTGTCGAGCTTCTTGTTCCTGTGCCCTGTGCTGCTGTTTTTGACATTTTACGATTTCTTGGTGTGTTTGAAAAAAAAAAAAAAAAAAAAACAGCAAGCCGAGTCTGTAGGACGCTTTGTAAACCGTCAGGCGGCAAAACTAGGTTTCCAAGCGCATAGCACTCTTGGCTACTGTTTGCTCGTGGAGACCCTTCTCTGTGCTTTCTTGTGGATCAACACCGATGACAGTTGGATGGTGCCGGTGTGTTTCGAAAGAAAAAAAAAAGAAAAAGAAGAAATAACCCCCCCCCACAGGTCGCTAATCGGCTATACATCGGAATCTGCATTTGTGGCATCTTGTCCTTTGGTGCCCTTGTCTTCTTCTCAGAGTTCACTAGAATCAGTACCACTTCTGGTACTGGGCTTTTCAGGTGTGATTCCGAAAGAGAGAATTAAAAAAAAAAATAAAAAAAATAAAAAATACAGCATCTACATGAACCTCTGCTGCTTCTTCTCCTTCGGGTGTGTGCTTTACATGGTACTTTAGGAGGGGGGTGGGATGTTCTCTTCGTCCTCCCCGCTGCAGCCGCGTCTCTCCAACTTTAAAAAAAAAACCCCCCCTCCAAAGAAAAGAAGGGGAAATTTAAAAAAAAAAAAAAGAAACACTTTATGATCACATTCTTTTCTTTTTGAAAATCAGAAAACAAAACAAAAAAAAAAAACGACAAAAAAAAAAAACCTACCTTTTTTTTTTTTTTTTTTTTTAGATTTCTTTCTTTCATTTGGTCTCAACTAGTGTTTTGTTGTTTCTTCATTTTTTTGTTTTTTTGTTTTTTTTGTTTCTTTGTCACGCAAAAAAAAAAAACTATTTATTGCCAACAAATTATGAGTCATTATTTAACTCGAGTTCCCGAATTTTTTGCACGAGGGCCCGCAGGGCCCGAGTGCAAAAAAACGGGTAACGAGAGTTAAATAATGGCTCATTTGGCGGCAAGTAAGTCGTTTTATTTCACTCTTCGTCATTTGAGTCACTCACTCTTCACTGCTTTCACTGCTGTTTTTTTTCACGCAGGTCAGCCTTTTTGGGGAGTTTCCTAAGGTAATATGGGGTTGCTATTTCGCCGTGGCGTTTAAAGGGGAAGTAAGGCACTTATTCCCACTTTTAAGGGCTGGAATGGCCTCAGATGGCCAAAAATAGTCAAAATACCCCCACCCCAAAAAGATTTTTTCAAGGGGTTGGGTGCATTTTTTTCCACGGCGAGACTCATTTTTCCACTCTGAAGGGCCATTATTTCACTCTGAAGGGCCATTATTTAACTGCAAAATCTCATTATTTAACTAGTTAATACTTCTGGCTCAGCAGGGAGGCGGCCACAGTACTCGTTGAAGGCGTCTTGAGCTGGTCCCTGGGGTATGAAAAGAAGGCTTAGTTCACCTGTAGAACCCCTTTGCTTCAGGCGAGTAAATGGTATCCAGGTGCCGAGGTCGTCTTTTTTAATGTTCGTGAGGAGCAGGGAGTACAGTTCCTCAGAGCGCAGCCCACCGAAAAAACCAGCAACAAAAAAGGCTTTGTATTGAACGAGATAGCTCAAGGGAGTGGATTTGTGTTCTTTCAGGGCAAGGAGGGCATCGACATCCTCATTGTTAAAGATGTTTGCCTTCTTTACAGGCTTCTGGCGTTGTTCTTCAGCTCTTTTGATTAACCTTTTTAGGTCATCAAACTCGTCCTCGCTTGTCTTGTACTTCGCGATGTGGACTGCCTTCAACATGCTGAAGTAGGTCCACAGAGAAGAGGGACTGATTTCCTCCCTCAACTTTTTCACGTACTTCTCTATATGAAGGACAGTTGGAGCCTTCACCCCTGACTTCTCCACCAACTCGGACCAGGCCTTCTCGTACCTGGCGCGGCTCTTCACAGGCAGTCTTTCCTGCCAGTCGCGCCTCTCTTTCTGCTGCTTTGGCATTTGAAACCTAGAGAGTGAAAAATTAGGCATAAAAGTGGGCAAATTGGGAGGAAAAAGTAGTCCAACTTGGAACTGAGCCGAGGCAAAAGTTGGCCAATTGAGGTGAACCTGGGGGGAAATTGACAAACTGAGAGGAAAAAGTAGCCCCACTGGGAACCGAACCGAGGCAAAAACTGGCATATTATTTAACGGAAACCCCCTATTACTTCACGGAAACAGGCCATTATTTCACCGTGAAGTAATGAGATTTAGCGTGAAGTAATGGGGCCCCCAGTGCGTGAAGTAATTTCTGAAGAGTGAAATAAAAAAAAAAAAAAAAAAAAAAAAAAAAAACAGGGGGAGGGGAGGCGGGGCAAACAAAAATAAAAAAATGCTGATTTTCACATTGATGGTTTTCGCTGCTGCGTACCCTTACAGATCCGTGAACATTGCGTTTAATGCGACACTGGGAGCGGAGAGCATGTCCCTGCCTGCACAGAGCGACGAATTCACAACACCGGACGCTGCGAAGGAGTATGTGCCTATGTACTTGAATTGTAGCTGTGACTTGAGATATGTAAGAGAGATTTCGCCGCCACCAAGGATGGTGCTCTATACAAGTGATGCAAATTTCACTTCAAAATCTCCTTATATCAATCTAGTTCGGGGTGAGAATGTTTTTACTAATATAGAGCTGCCTATGTCCCTTCTGTGTAACGGCCCCCCAGGTTCTCAGAGCACCTGTACTTGGCTTGGCCTTCTTACCCTGTCTTCCCTCCCTTGGGTCCCCAACGCTGGCGCGATACTTACTTGCTCTGCCTGTACTATTTGCAACCCTGCGAAGCTCTACTGTGCATGCCCTGGGGGATACCCTGGGACATCCTACTCTTGTTCTAATGATGCTTGATAGAAAAAAAAAAATTTCTTTTTTTAAAATACACACTTCATCCCCCTTTTTTTATTAAATAAAAAACTTAGGTGGTCGAGGAAAAAAAAATAACTTTTCTTTTGGCCACATGAGGGAGGATTGTTTTATGATACCTACCTATATATTAATTTAACAAAAAAGGGCCGCCGCCAACACCCGGCCTCCTTTAACTCATATATAATTTTTTTCTTACCCCTCTTTTATTTTTATTTTCTTTCCTCACTATCGAGTTACTCTCTAGTATATTTAGTATTTCCTTGTTTTTTTTTTTTTTTTTTTTTTTTTATTTTGTTTTTTATTTATCTGCATCACGAGCAACACGAGTGTCCCAATGAGGACCAGGCTGTAGAGGGGTCGTATCACCCGTCTACTTAAGACACTGAAACCTAAAAGCGACCACTAAAAAGAGTTTAGAAATGCATGTAGCGTTCCTTGTTCAGATTTTTTCCAGGTGCTGAACTAGGCATTCAACCATGCGAGATACATGGTAGTTCTTTGTTACGATAACATAACCCTTGTTGCTGATACACTTTTATCACCAAAAAGCATGTAGCGTTCCTTGTTCGGAGTTTTTTTTTCCAGGTGCTGAACTAGGCATTCAACCATGCGAGATGACCTCCCCCTTTTTTTTTAGAAATGCATGTAGCGTTCCTTGTTCAGATTTTTCCAGGTGCTGAACTAGGCATTCAACCATGCGAGATGTCCAACCCCCTCCTTTTTTTTTTTTTGTTCTTGCTCCAGAAAAGCATGTAGCGTTCCTTGTTCGGAGTTTTTTTTCCAGGTGCTGAACTAGGCATTCAACCATGCGAGATGACCCCTTTTTTTTAGAAATGCATGTAGCGTTCCTTGTTCAGATTTTTTCCAGGTGCTGAACTAGGCATTCAACCATGCGAGATCCATGGTAGTTCTTTGTTAAGATAACATAACCCTTGTTGCTGATACACTTTTATCACCAAAAAGCATGTAGCGTTCCTTGTTCGGAGTTTTTTTTTCCAGGTGCTGAACTAGGCATTCAACCATGCGAGATGAGGCTTTATCTGTTTCTCTTCTTCTTTTTCTTTTTTGTGCGCCTTCCTAGATATGCATCCCTGCATCACAGCCCCCCGGTACCAAAGCTACCACGAAACCCCTTGCTGTCTGGGGTAATTCTAAAGTGTGGATAGAAGAGATGAACCGTGCAATTTCCTTTTATTCCAATTTTAATAATCTCAAGACACTGACACATAAAGAATGAGCGAAGAGGACTCAGATGTGCTGGTGAAAGAAAAGTCGATGCTGGGGTTTAGTTGCAGCTTTTCTGAAGAGGAGGACAGTCCGCAGAAGTCGGGTGTGGCACTTGCTACAGGGTGTAGAGGGGTGGATGACTTCATTGATGCAACAGAAGAAGGCGGCCTGCATGGAGTCAAGCAATTCGACACTTCCTTCAACAAGGCACACTTGCACGGACTGGCCATGAACCTGAGACGATATAAGTTTTCAGAAGCTGCTTGCAATCACCTCACCACCGTCTTGTTGGTTCTGAAATCCCCACCTCCTCTTGCCGCTCTGTTCGAAATGCCTTCCTTGGACGATCCGACAGCCGAAGCCAGGTACGTCACTGATCTTTCTTTCGTTACATTGTATCTTACTACATATGGCCGTGTTGCTCCGGGGTCGGATAGCAACTACACGCTTATCAGAGCAGGTGTCTTAACTTTCTTGTCGAGGGCGCTGCAGCACATTAAGGAGCAACCCGCCTCCACCTGCCCCTCCACTCTCCTCCGAATGGTCGTGCGCATCATTTCTATCTTGTTGAAGTACGACACCTTCGAGGCTGCTTCTTTTGTTGACGACCTAGTCGATATCTACCCAAGGTGTAAGACAGTGAAGCTTTGTAGGAAGGAAGAGTGTCAGAGGTTCTTCGAAGAGGTGTTGGGGTGTCTTGCGGGCTGCACGTCGTCTCCCGCCTTCGGTAAGGTTGTTCTCAGTAGTAAGTCCTGCTGGTTGCTTGTTAGTAAGCTCCGGCAACACCCTGACGGCCATCTGATGCTTGCTGTTCTCACGGTCTGTTCCTTCCTGGCACGTTCTGTGCACAACCGTTCCCTCCTCATCAACCACGGCATCCTTCCTGCAGTCTGGTCGTTGACGTCGCGCAACATCTGCTTGCTCCTCCCAGATACTTCGCTCCAAGATTCTCTTTGGCTCGCCGCCTGGGGCGTCCTTCTCGCCACATATGAAACAGATAATTTCCTTTCCAACGAAGGGCACCTTGCGGCTCTCGACGTCCTCCGTAAAAGTTGTATTACCTCTGATGACAGCAACCAAGGGGTTCGCCGGTTGTGTCTGAACTTGTTGGAGCGTGTTGTGCAGTCAGGGATGGAGAATGCTTCCTTCCTTGTGGAGAAGCAAGGTCTGGTCGATCTGTTGCTTGGGATCTTGGAGTCCGCAAAGGAGTCCTACGAAGTGCTGATCGCTGCGACGAAGGCGTTGACAGCAGTTGCATCCTACTGCGCCTTCACGCCGTTCCTTATCAATCAGAGCGCCTTCAACCAGCTGCCTCTGCGGATCTCAGACGACGCTGTCCTGGACCTCCTCATCACTGTGCTGCGCTACCCGTCTGTCAACGCGGCATGGACCACCGTCCCTGTAAATGAGCTTGCCACTGTCTTTTCGGAGTCCCTCCACATGGAGCGTGGCACTGTGCACAAGTTGTCGTGTGTGCTGGTTCTCGCCAGCGTGTATCACTCCTTCTTCGTCCCTCCCATCATAGTGGAATTCTTCCAACACGATCCTAGTGCTCCCTGCTATGCAAAGTGGCTTACAGATGAAACGCAAGGCGATGCGATCGGCTGTGAATACGGGTACTGTGACGTGACCCTGCGTACCACGATTCTTCTATACGAGCATGCGGCGGTGCGGAGGGAGTGCTGTTTGGAGTACTACGCGTCTTGCAGTGAGATGCACGAGCAGTGGAGGGAAGAAAGCGACGACATCCTGAAGGAAAAGCAGGACCGTGTCGATTCTGTGTCTAGGAGAAAACTTAGCGTGTCTGATGAGATCAAGCAAAGACAAGCAGAACAACTCGGAACATGCCCCGAGCGGTTCAGGGTCGGCCTCGAAGCAGCCCATGAGTACGAGCGGACATGGGACGCGTGGTCTGCACTTGATATTTCGTCCTCCGAAGAGATACGGCTCGCGGTCACAGATCTCGTTGCCACGCAATTTGCCATCAGCCATGTCAAGCGCGTTGCGCTTGTTGCTGCTCACGATACTGCTCTTGAGACGGAGCTCTTGAACCTCACGAACATACTAGTTCGTGACTTAAAGGACAAGCATGCCACCCTTCCCTCGTCCGACACCGATATTGACATGCTTCTGGAACACGTCACGACAACAGTCGCAAACTACGAAGAAGCCATGCACAAGATGACTCATGAAACGTGGCTCCTGCAGACGACTTCCCTCAATGAGGGGATCACACTTGAAAGGGATCTGTTCCGCAAGGAAGAGGAGTCATGCCGCACTGGCACCATCGAGCAGGAAGGCATCCGTTTCAAGTTCTTGATGCAGATGTGGGGTGAAACTGCAGGGCGCGCCACACGTGAGGTGTTCGCATTCCACTCGAAAGAGATTCTACTTGAAGCAACCGCTGGGAAGCTGCAGCTCGTCCTCGAAGAGGAAACCTCGAGGGAGCTGTGCGACGCGTACAAGACACAGTCTCACTTCGCGATAGTTAGCTCTCTAGTGTTAGAAGGCAAGAAGACATTGAGGGAAGGAGCGCTGAAAAACATGAATAATCGGCACAGCAGGGAAAAAGAAGACCTACTATTCAAGCAATCGAACGAGTCGAGGAAAAACGACAGCAAAGGATTGGCGGTGACGCATGAGCTGGAAAGAGTAGTGGTGCAGGAAACGCATAAAACCGAGATCAACAAACTAAATGAGGACTATTCTAGTGAATGTCAAGAAGTGCGTACCACACGGGCGGTACAGCAAGGTAAGCTCATCGAACGATGCACCGCGAACGAAGCTGTTGTGGAACGTGGGCAACGGCTGGCGGAGGAAGCGCTTCAGTGTCTGGCAGCACGAAGAGAGCAGAGAGAAGCCGAGTACGCAGTGCTGCGAGACGAGTTCGCCAAGGATTTGGAGAAGAAGTTCGCAGCGTGGAAGCAGGGTTCCAAGGAAGAGGCTGTCATGGAACTCGCAAAGAGCGTTGCAGCCTTCGCCTTCACTGCCGACGTCATGGAAGAACACGACAAACAACTGGCTTCCGAAATCAACTACCGCAACAAGCACTCATTAAAATGCCTCAGTGCACGGCTCAACAAGGACTCTCTAGCGGTGTACGTCAACACCATCAGCAGCTACGAGCCGCCTCTGCAGCAGTACTCTATACCCACGTTGTGTTCAGAATTTATCGCGGGACAGACCCTCCTCGACCTCCGTACCAAGGGCGATGTAATATGGTGGCGGCAGGCAGTCGCATCGTTGCATATCTACTGGGAAACCGCACTAAAATCAGTTGTAGAGATGACTCTAGAGCAGCGCAACACGGATGTTACACACGACCTGAGCAGCATCACGGAGAAGAACCTCGCAGCCTTCTCCTCGTGGATTGACACTCTGAAAGCCCTCGACGAAACGGACAGCGGTCTGTCTGCTGAGAGGTCATACCTGGACAACGTCGCGGCATCGTACACAAGGTGCGCCACAACAGCGATGGAACTGGTGAAGGAAATTGTTAGTTCCGTTGCAAAACAAGCGGTGTTGCAGAGTACCTTTGAGAGACACCATGCCGAGCTTGCAAAGGTCATGCAAGACATACCTGTGCCGGACATGACAGAGCTGAGCTGCACGGTACGCAACATTGTACTGAACATCAAGCAGGCAGTCATAGATCTGTACATGGCGCTCACCACCGTTCACACTCTTGTTTATCGTTTCGAGATAAATCTAGTGTACCTCCAAGCCCTGCGGTGCAACGTGCACGAGGAGAACGCCAATGAACGTTCTCATATAGTGGCACAATGCATTGTGAGGATCCTCAAGACGGAGATGGGAAGCAGCACCGCATGTGTGAAGGAGATGCTAGACGACGCAGAAACAAAGGGTGTGACTGTGCTGCACGCCAACGCAGCGGCATTAAGCGAAGTGCAAAAACAAGCATGGAAAACCAAGTACTACAGCGAACGGCAGCGACTTAGAATAGAACGAGCGGAGAGAGTATGCAGTGTTGCGAAACAGCAGCTAGCAAAGACATGCTCGAAAGGGTTCTTGAAGAAGTCCGACTTTGAGAAGGCAGGCGACTTGAGCCACATGGCACTGGCGGTCAGAAACGAGGCGAACAGAGAATTGGTAATCGGCAGCGAGGGGTTCCCAAATATAGCAGATTTGAGACGCGTTCAAGAAATGCACAACACGACCAAAGGTGATGTCTTATTAGCCGAAAGAGTGGCACAAACACAACAAGTGCAAAGGGAGAATGACCGTAGCCTGATGATCAGCAAGCTCCGTGCCTACATCGGCTCGGAGTTGTGTTCGAAGCTTTTCGCAACGTATTCCTCTTCAGTCTCGTCCATGAACAGCTTTTTCGACGAGGAAGGCATTACAGAACTGGAAGCACCGACATGGACCTCCGGCGGAGCTGCTTCCGTTCGCTTTGACAAGGCCTCACCGCCGCCCATCTTGACATGCTGCGATGTGATGCTTGGTGGTGTCCACCAGCTTCAAGTAACCACCACAATCCCCGCCGCCATCGACCTTTCCTACTACCACCCTTTCAGCAACGCCCCGGAGTACCCACCCATCATCGGGGCTATCAACCCTGCCCACACAGAGACACTGTTAAAAACATGCACCCCGCATCTCGGTGTTCTGACTGCCATCGATTCACAACGGCATGTTTACATGCAATGGATGGCGCAGTGGAAAGCCTTCATCTCCAAAGCATGTTTTAAGACAATCAGTCCTTACCAAGGAGACTGGTTTCACCATGTGCATAGGTCCTTGGACACATGGGTTGCAGCCATGGAGGCACACATCATTGCAAGCAGGTACCACGACTCAAAGCTCCCGCAAGAGCCTTCCAAGCAAAACCTGCTCAGGGTATCAGGGACGGTGGGTAATTTGTTAAGGTACGCGATGGAGCTGAGGGTGATGGGCGATGAAGATACAGGCCGAGACATGTTGAGGATTATAGAAGGGAGGCTGAGCGACCGGCAGGTGCGTGGCATGGTTGCCAATGCAATAGAAAGGATGCATTTCGAGCAAAATTTCTGGGAGGAGGTGCGGCAGTGCGAGGCTCAATGGCCGCAAGACGGCAGCTGCGATGCGAACACATTGTCATCGAACGAGAGGCACAAGCAACTGTATAACCTGCACCTGGACAGGTTGGTCCAGAGAGAGCGTTTAGTGTACATCGTCGACACTGCTGCCTTTAGCGAACCATCTGCACTCCCCCTTGAGGTACCCAAGCCACCGCAAGCTATTGCCCGATTGATCACTTGTGAGATGGAGTGCAGTAAAGCCATCATCGATGAAGAAGAAGCAGAGCGGCAGCACCCCGTACGTGAATGGGACGCTGCGATGGAAGAGTTCGTCACACAGACGCAGCTCGACGAAAGCGACGACAGGTGCACAGCGTGCAACGAGGAGTCCAACGGTGTCGGAGAAATCTTAACTTGGTTCGTGCATAATCTGGCGATGGACTTCGAACCCCTACGTGCTGTTCTGAAGAACCGGCTTGCCATTGTTTTAGAGACATCCCACCGCCTGAATCAACGCAGCTGCCACATTAACAAGGAAATGCAGCTTATCACCCGAGCAGCCGAGGGTGCCTGGCAGTCAGGGACCCCGCCCGGTGTACCCCGTGACTATTTTCTTCAATGGGTGAAATGCCGATCCGTCCGCCCAAGATTGAGCAACGCGCAACTCCAAGATGCCTACTCCCTGTCACTTGGCTCATTCTCGCAGCTGTTGACAAGTGTAAAAGTACAGCTGAGCCTTCAGCTCCGCTTGCTGTGCGTGACGGAAGCCTCAAAAAGAAAGGACTTGATGTCCGATGAGCAAGCCTCACTTGGGACAGCCTTCGAACAAAAAGAACTCTTCGCGGCTGCATGCAGCAAGTATGCTAGAAGTGCAGCATGGTGGGGTGTACTGAAGCGGAAATGGTTCAAAACCCTGGACGGTGTGGCTCAAACACTGATTGGCCTGCACTGCGAGGACTACCTGCAGAACTGCAGGTCCGACTACGATATGGTGCAGCTCTTCGTCGAAGCCGACGCCTCCCACGTGCCCCACCTGATCGAGCTGCGTACAGCACATGTATTGCAAATTTACTCTCCTTACCCCTTTCCTGAAGAGGTTTCCGAAAGGATAGCTATTGAACTCCAGGAGGCGAGATTCAGACACTTCCTCAAGGCACCGATAACCCACCTGCTGTACGAGCAGTGGGAGGTTATGCTCTCTAAAAGCTTTACAAAACTCCTCTACCGTGATCGAGACGCCATTCTGCGTGTCTTCGCGGAAGAACGAGCCAAGAACATCGTTCCGACCAACACACTTGCTGCACCAAAGAGCGCGGAAGAAGAGGAAGAAGAGGAAGACGAAAAAGACCACACACTCCCTGTAAGGCCCTATAATAGTTGGATCACCTCATCCCTGTTTCTTGCAGAAGAAGAAGGCGTGAGGCACAGCATCGCCGATCTCGAGGGTGGGTCCTTCAAGGAAATACTACGCAAGGCCGAAGCCGACGTCGTGTCGTTTTCCTATTTCCGTGAAATGCAGGTTTTGTGGCACACGTGGACGGAAACCATGCTGGCACAGGAACGCGAGGAAGCGGAAGAGGCCGCAGAAGCAGAAGTATTAAAGCAGATGCCGAAGACGATTATGCAAGAAGCCGAAGAGCGTGTGGTGGCCACCAACCAGGAGTACTTTGATCTTATGAGTGAGTACAAGTCGGGTGACTTAAGCACTGCGCTGGAACATCAAAACGAAGAGGTCCTAACGGTGACACAGATAGGCACCGACCACAGCAACGTGCTTCGCACCATGGTCAAAACCTATTTGGACCAGCGTACAACAGTGCTTAAGGAGAGGCGCAACGCAGCCCTATCGTCGTGGAAGACCGCTGCCGCACGCATACAGCGTGAACACATGGCACGGCTCTCATGGGTCCCTTGCTTCCACACAACATACGCTGACTTCGACGTACTGTTCCGCTCGCCGTCTTTGGTAGAAGTGGAAGACATTGAGAGGAACAAACTCACAACAGAGCGGAGCACGTTCATGTACCATATACGGGAGAGTTTCATCGGGTACTGGGTACAGAATGTGACGTACCTGCGCGAGTCGAAGAAAAAGTCCACGGCAGCTGGAATCCTAGAAATGCACGCCCTGCGCGAGACTGCAAAGAAAGGAGACGCACTGTACAGAGGGAGGCAGTACGACAAAGAGTGCCGCAAGGAGATTCACATGCCTAGCAGCTGTAGTGACATTAAAGAGATCGACAGGATGCTTAAGACCGAAATAATGTGGACGGCAAGGGCACGAATCGAAGCTAGGAAGCGTAAGCAATGGACCCGTGTTGACAGGACATGGCCCCACATGTGGGTGTGGCGTGAAGGGTACGCTTGGGCCAGCGCAGTTCAAGGACGCAAAATGGCTTGTCATCTACGCAACACAGACAGCACCGAAAACACCGATTCGCTCACAACAGTCGAGAGCGAAGAAGAGCTGCAACGTGATTGCACGGCAGTGGAGGAAGTCACAGCGTGTCTCGATGTGGGGGTCCATGCCTTGATACTGCATTTCTGGCACGATTGTGAACAGCTTTTCAGGGCAGAAGAGCACGCCATGTTCGATCTCTTGAAGGAGCACCGCATCGGGGTGAAGGTGAGGAAGGTAGCGAGCACCCCGACGCAGGAGCTCGACAGGTACGCAGCAGCGCTTGAAACACTGCGAACGACACCTGACGAAGTGGTGTATATGTTCATTGCTGAAGGGGCCTTCCGTTTCACATTTACATGCACGCATGGTGTCTTCCGCTGCGTCCTTCCATCGAACTGCCACGTGTTAAAAGTGTGCGATGAAGTCTTGACAGTTTGGTGCACGTCTCAAACAGCAAAGTTACAACCCGGAATTGCCTTCGAGGCACGACACACTATAGCAACACAAACCATTGCCGACGACGAGGAGAACGAACGGGCCAGCATTTGCATGCCAGAATGGAAGCCTGATACCAGTACAAAAAACGCATGGCGCGGGGATATTGTGGAACAAGCGGCTAAAGCCCACACCATCATCAAAGCCAGCGCTATGGGGTGGGAAGCAGCAATGGGGTACCAAAAGGCCTACTGCGAAGCACAGTGCGCGTTCGAAGCCCAACTACTATCTGCGAACAACGCCGTGGAGAGCATCGTCCTGGAACAGCTAAGAATAGACAGCGCCCTGCTGAAAAAAACCCATAACGACCTCACAGAACACATCGAAGAGCAAGCATCACACATCGCAGTTAAAGAACATGCGTCAGTCGAAGCACGTCACGCGCATTCCGCAGCACGATACACAGCAACACAGCTCAGCATTTTGACACCTTTCGAGCTTGATAGATGCGATCCTTTGGTAGCTTTTGAAGCCCCGGAGACCGATTCTAAAGCGGTTTTGCAGGCCATACACACGGAGCGGCTTGCACGGAACGTGGAGAGAGTCAAGGCAGACCACGACATGTTTATGTTGCAGAAGCGATCGGTTGTTTCGCTGCAGGCCACTAAGCATCTGAAACAGCACGAGGAATTCATCAAAACACAGTTCAGGTGGTTTTTGTTCAACGTTGTGGGGTGGGGCGCGCAGTTCAAGGCGTTACTGGTAAAACAAAACCGGCCCGTGTTCGAGATAAGAGAAACACTTCAAGAACATGCGACAATCGCCTTAGAGAAGGAAGAACTACGTGCAGTCGAAGCTTTAGTTGCACAATACGAAGAAGGCATTAAACAGATGATCATGGCGGAGAAGCGTGGGGGTCTGTGGGTCTTCTGCAACGAAGAGAAACGGCAAAGAACGCAAATCCACGACATGCTCAACGCCATGTTTTTCATGAACGTGAAGTTCCTACAACACTGCAGCACATTCGACCCGATGTGCAGCAAGATAGCCTTCGAGACACAACGATATTACTGCGGTAGCTGCGTTCTCGTTCATGAGAAAGCAGCTCGATGCAAATTGGTGTACAGTTTGAAGCTTTTGGAGGCGCGGCATCTCCTTTCCACGGTGGAGCCGATTCGTATTGCAGCCGCTGCACGAGAGGTGCGTGAAAGGAACATAATTTATCAAAACTACGCCGCGGCTGTCTCTTGTGCGGTACAAGTTCTCGTTGATGGGTATCGGTTAGAAGTCTTTCACCTTCCTTCCTCCTCAACCGTTTCGCATCTCAAGAAGTTGCTTCGGGTTTATTACCCGTTTTCGCTTTTGGCCGACGGGTCGCCGCCTAGTGACGAACAAGCGCTCTCTGTCCTGAAGGGATGCGTGCTCACGTTGTCCACGTGTCCGAAAAACACGATGAACAGATGCTCTCCTCGTTATGTTGTTGCGGCTTCGGAGGGGGTTGTATAGATTTTTTTTTTCTTCTGAAACACTTCCGTGTTTTTTTTTTTCTTCTTTTTTTTTTTTTCCTCAACACAAGCGGGACCGCATCACTCGACTCCGCAAGACGATCGGTATGAAAGCAATACTCCATAAGGGGAGTATTAACAGATAGACCGATTGGGCGGCCCTCTAGCGGGAGGCTTGTCCTGTACTTTGAGTTTTTTATTTTTTATTTTCCCCCATGTTATTTAACGATAATTGCGATCTGAAAAAAAAAAAAAATAACACACACACACACACACAGGGATCTGCTCCCCCCCCCCTTTTTCCCCTCCCTCACCCTTTCGTTGATAGGGCCAGGAGGGCCAGTTTAGCTCTCTTTGTTAGTGTATTTTTTTTTTTTCTCGTTCACAAAAAAAAAAAAAAAAAACCAAAAAAAAAAAAAAAAAAAAAAAAACAAATTTCCCCAACTCGATATATATATTTTTTTCCTTCAAATTTTTTAAAACGTTCTTTTCCCCCCACCCTACCCTAAAAACCCGAACGCGATGACTGAGGAAGCGAAGAAGAGCCAGCACCATGAGCTCGAGGTGCTGTACATCAAAAACGAAGACGAGATAGAAGCAGCCCTGCAGGCGCACATTACGGATGAAGACTGCAAGGTAGTCGGGCTTGCGTTCAAGTCCAAGATCATCGACAAGCACCAGAGGAAGAGGAAGATCGTTCTCATTCAATTCTCCACAGAAAAGGTAAGCATTGTGATGCACATTGCACTCATGGCCGGATGGACACCAGCCGCAGACAGCAAGTTCGCCGACATTATGCAGAATGCGGACATGAAGAAGGTCGGTCTCAACGTCCTTCAGATCGTTACGCTCTTGAAAGACCACAACCTGGACTGCAAGGGAATCTACGACCTCATCCCCATGGCACAGAGGATAAAGAGCAACGCTGCTTTCAAGGGGAACACAAAGTACGACTTCCCCGAGCTTAATTCCGGATCGACCCAGATGAACAAGGACATCTGGACGCTCTCTGACCTTGCGCTCGGGACAAAAGGCTTCAAAACCCCTCATGAGGTCAATGCTACCTCCTGGGACAAGGCACTCTCCGAGCCCGTTGTGTCTTGGACCTCGTACGAGCCTGTTGTTGCGAAGAAAGTGCACACCTTCCTCTCCGCTGTGGAGGAAGAAGTCGACCAGGCAAAGGGCCCCACCGCCCTTCATATCACCAACTTGCCCGGAGACGTCACAAAAGAAGAGCTTGTGGAATACTTCAAATGCACCGCATCCCAGCCACCCACCATCCACACAGCACCTAAGAACCGGTCCACCGCCAACGCCGCCGTATTCTATGCTGAAGAAACCGAGGCTCAGGAGGCGCTCGTCAAATACAAAGGACAGGACTTCCGCGGGCGCGAGGTTCTTGCTGCGGAGTCCGAAGAAGATCTCAAGACGGTCGAGCAGGAGATGCAGAAGGACCGTGCGGACATGCAGGTTTACATGTCGAACCTGCCGTACTTCACCACAGAGCAGCAGCTCAGGGCGCACTTCAAGCACCTTGCTCCTGAAATCAAAGAAGCGAAGTTCTACTGCCACCAGGACCTTGGTGTTGGCTCAGTGTACTTCAACACCAACGACGCCGCTGCCCGTGCCATCGCCGAGTTCCAGAACTCCAGATTCGTCTACGCTGTGAACAAGATGGACCCCATCACAAAGGAGCGCATCGTAGAGAGGAAGTTCAGGATTGTGATGCTCGACATCGACTTCCTCGGGGTCATCAAGAAGCAGAAGAAGGAGGACAGGACCAGGGGTAAGGGTGACGACCAGTACGACGCCCTTGACCCTTACTACTCCCACCAGCAGAGGCTCAAGAGCACAAAGAAGTACTTCACCGAAGAGGAAGAAATGCAGCAGCCAGGGTTCGGCCGCGCGCCCAGGGAGAACGAGACCCTGCAGCCGTCCAAGACCTTCACCGTGGAGGACGGGCCCAAAAAGGCTAAGATGCGAAAGGAGCCGGCAGAGAAGGCGAAGATGCGGGTTGTGGAGGGCAACCAGGAGAAGGTATGTTTTTTGGAGGGAAAAACTGAAATTCACAATGCAGATGCCCGAGAATATGGCGCGGGAGGGTAAGGTCATTGATTGGTTGTTGCAGAAGGACAAGGGTGTTGCTGTAGGTCAGCAGGCGCCCCCACAGCAGCCACAACCACCGCCGACGCCGCCGCCGCCGCAGCAGCAGCAGCCACAGCAACCACCGCAGCAAAACCCGGCAGCTCCTGCTGTGCCGCAGTCGGTGTCGCCGCCTGCTCAGGTGCTCCCCAACCCTGGGGTGCAGCTCGGTGTTTTGCCTGAAGCCACAAAGCTGCACCAGGAACTGGCTCACCAGAACATGGTATGCTCATGGGGGATGGCATTTTTATTTATCTCAGATGAACCAAGTCATCCAGCGGGCCAACAACATGGCGATGATGAACTACCTCTCTGCGCAGCAGAAGGTGTGTCGGGTTTTTACTTTTTCTCTCTCAAGCTTTTCTTTAGGGCGATGTTGCCGCTCAGATCCTTCTCCAACAGCAGCAGCAGCAGCAACAGCAACAGCAACAGCAGCAGCGCAGCCTGCAGCTCCAGCACGCCGCCGTCGCCGCTGCCGCGCAGCAACAACAGCACATGCGGGCAAAGCAGCAGATTCCTCAACAACAGCAGCAACAACAGCAACAGCAACAGCAGCAGCAGCAGCAGCAACAACAGCAGCAACAGCAACAAATGACCGCAGCACAACGCAAGGTCCACACGGTATGTTGGATATCATCAGAATTCCTCATTTTTTTATAGTCGCAGTCGCCTGTTGGCGTTCCAGGGTACATCTCCATTGGCGGCCAGCCCATTGGTGGCTTCTACAACGGGAACCCCGCTGCCGTGGCGTCTGCTGCAGGGCACCCTACTGCCCCCGCCGCAATGTACAGCAGTGGCGCAGCTGCAAGTGCCACGGGTGGCAGTGGTGCAGCAGCGTCTGCATCGCCTGCTGCGGCTGCCTCTGCATCTGCTACTTCTGTTGTACCTTCATCGGTATATATTGGGGGGGGATGAAGAAAGATTTATTAATGTATTTCCCACAGACGACGCCGCCTGCCGCTAGCAACGTGACCAACACAGTCCATGTCATTGGGATCCCCTTCCCATGTGGTGAGAAAGAGCTTTCGGAGCACTTTGCAGCATGTGGCAGAGTTGTCAGCTGCATGATCCAGCAGTCCAAGGGTGGTTCCAACACTGGCAAGGGTCACGCCACCATCGCCTTCACAACGCCGAAGGTATGGGGAAAAAAAAAAAAAAAAAAAAAAAAAAAAAAAAACAGCAAGCCAACACCGCTGTTGAAAAACTTCACCGATCCACCTTCAAGGAAAAAGTGATAACAGTTGATCTCTACAAGCCAAGGACAGCCAGGGCTCAGCAGGCACCTTTGACTGCTGACTCGTTCGGGCCAGCCACAGAAAAAATCACCTTCGAAAAGCCCAAAGAAGTGAAAATTGTTCTGGAAGAGCCCCCAGAGAGGAAGGCTAGGCAGGCGGATGACGGAAAGAAGGACGCCAAAGAGGAAGCACCTGAGAAATCGGAATAGAAGGGGAAAGAAGTAAGGAGAGAGGGGGGAAGAAAAGAGAGAAAACATAACCACACACCAATGTACTACCAAAAAAAAAAAAGATTTTTGACACACGACACCAACTCGTTTCCCCCCCCTCCCTATGTTTTTTTCTTTTTTTTTCCCCCCCCCCAAGTGTATTGCCTTTCTTTTATATTTTTTTTGTTTCACTTTTTTTTTCTTTCTTTTTCCAATTTCTGTGACATAAAACCGAGAAGAAGAAGAAATAAGTGACAAGTGGTAAGCTTACCAAAAAAAAAAAAAAAAAAAAAAAAAAAAAAAAAAAGAAACTTTCCTCATGCCGAAGCTGCAATGAGAATGTGAAACTGTATTTTTGAAGAAACCTTGCCAAAAGAAAGGAGAAGAAAAGAAGAAAAAAAAAAAAGAAGAGGGGGAATAAAAAAAAAAGAAAACCTCCACGCAAATTTCCCCGACCCTTTTTGTTCATCCCTGAATTATATATTTTTTTTAAAAACTTTTGTCCTTTTTTTTTTGAAGGCTTTCAATTATCCCCCCCCCCCCCCCCCTACACTACAGACCTACACCCCTATCTTCCGCAAATTTCTTTTTTTTCGCAAAAAAAAAAAGACAGGGGTTTTTATTTTACATAGGGTTATTTTATTTATTTTTATTTCATTCTGCTTTTGTTTCCCCCCTCCCTCTCTACCCCGTTCCCCAGAATGAGTGTTGGCTTTTAAAAAAAGAAAAGAAAAAAAAAAAAAACAGAATCGGGCAAATATGCGATGGGGAAGAAGAAAAGAAAAAGAAGAAAATGTTTTTTTTTTTTTTTTTTTTTTTTTTTTTTTTTTTTTTGCTCCATGTTATTTTTTTTTTCTCCTAGTGTTTTTCTTCTTTTACTTCCTAAAGAAACGAGAAAAAAAAAAAAGAAATATGAAAAAGGGGGGAGTGTCGTTCTTAAGAATTACAAGCCACTTACTGCACGTTGCTGCAATTCAAAAAAAAAAAAAAAAAAACATTCTGCCTTTTATTTATATAAATTCTAGGCCCACGATGCATTTTTCTGCTTCGGTGAATTAAACATCAGAATTGCACAAATTAAACAAAAAGGGTTGAGGCCCCCCCCCCCCCCTTTATTTCCCCCCTCTTTTTTTTTGCCTTCCCACCACCCCCACCCTTACTGTTTTTCTTTTTATAATCTTCTTTTTTTTATACCCATTTACCTTCCCCCCACCCACTTCCCCGGGCAAAAAAAAAATGCATTTCTTTTTTTTTCTCTCCCCCCCCACCACCACCCCCCCTTTTTTTCCGAACATTTTATTTTTATTTTTTTTTGAATAACTGTGATTACAATAAAAATTCAACAAAAAAAAAAAAAACGCAAAAGGGAAAAAAAAAAAAAAAAAAAAAATGGTCTTGCAATAAAAAAAAAAAAAATACTAATGGACACTCAAATGGAAATAGAGGACATCAGAGACTGGGAATCCCTGGGGGCGGTAAGTGATGATTTCTACGAACGGATTGAAATAGTAGGCCAGGGAACAGCAGGGACGGCATATAGGGCCAGACATAAAGAGTCAGGCATGCAAGTGGTGGTCAAAGAAGTATCGCTAGAAGGCCTCAACGAAGACGAACAGCGCACAGCTAGAAACGAGGTCGAAGTTCTACGAGGCCTGGACCACCCAAACATTGTAAGATTGGAAGACAGTTATGAAACCGGTGATAAACTGGTAATAGTTACAGAGTACTGTGAAGAGGGCGATCTGGAAACCTATCTCGACTCACTCCCAACACCTCTCCCCTTGGCCGCAACGATGCGATATTTCGCACAATTGTGCATGGCGGTCCTGTACCTCCACGAGCATTGTATACTCCACCGTGATTTAAAAACCGCAAATGTGTTTCTCTGCGCGAACGGAGTTTGTAAAATCGGCGACTTCGGAATAGCAAAATCGCTTCCTAACCAAGCAGCCTTCACATCAACCATGGTGGGAACACCTTTTTACTTCTCCCCCGAAGTCTGCGAAGGACAACAATACGATTCAAAATCAGATGTGTGGGCCCTTGGAGTGATTCTGTACCAGCTTCTCATGCTGCGGCAGCCGTTTCAAGCTGGCAACATCATGGCTTTGGTTAATCTTATCACAAATACTTCGCCAGAACCGCTTCCATCGTCGATTCCCTTGGATACGGTGGAGCTTGTGAGCCAGTTGCTGGAAAAATCTCCGCAAACGAGGCCGAGTATAAGGGGGGTGATACAATCTCCGGTGGTGCAAAGATATGTCCACGAACTGCAAGCGTTTGAAAATGTAAACGGGACGGTGCAAAGAACCGCAAGGCAAGAAGCGAAACGAAACAAAATGAAACTGCAAAAAGCGTTGCTTGAAGAGACACAGTCTTCCAGCGTCCCGGGAGCGGTGTGGACTATCTCACCAGGTGCGGGGAAGAAGGAAACGGCACAACTAGTTTCGGGTTTGGAACCAAACGAAGAAAGAAAATGCGAGCAGTGTACCACCTCCTCGAGCACTGCGGAAACGCATTGCATTGAATGCGGGTTCTACCTGTGCCATTCTTGCAGCGAAAAATTGCATTCTATGCGGAGCTTTCAAAACCACCACATCGCCATCCTTCCCAAAACCATTCCTAACAATAGTTTTATACAAGATCTCAGCACAGAGCGGGTTGAGGATGTTGAAGATATTATGTTTATTCCCAATACAGAGCCTGAGCGTGTGGTGCATACGCCCGTGGTTTCCACGAAAAAATGGGTGTCGGGGGTGGAGGGTACCACCAGCCCTGTAGAGCCGAACGTGTTGTCGTTGATGTCCTCTGGTGGGTCCAGCACCTCGTCGCGCACACCGCAGATTTCTGAAAACCATGAGAATTTACAACATGGACGGTGTTGCGTAGTTTGTTGAAAGAAAAAAAAAAAAAAAAAAAAAAAAAAAAAGTCTTAGTGCGAATTTTTTTTTATTTATTTTGTTGCTGTTTAGGGGAATGTCAAAAAAAAAAAAAAAAAAAAAAAAAAAAAAAAAAAAAAAAAGAAAGAAAAATTCTTTTTTTATTCTACGTTGCCCAGTTTTTCTTTTTTTTTCTTCTTCTCTTTTTTTATAAAAATTATTATTCTGTTGTTTCTTTTCTTTTTTTTTTCTTTTTTTTTTTTTTTTTTTTTTAAAGCTTACTTGCACGCAGAGTACACGCGATTGCTGTGTACTTGGACAATGGAGGGAAACTTTTTTTCTTTCTTTTGTTTTATTCTTTTCTGGGTTTCTTTTTTTTTTTTTCTCTCTTTTCAATACCTACGTTCAGCTCTCAGTAATCCCCCTTCCTTATGCCTTTATGCACTCCCGCCTCCCCCAAAAAAAAAATTAAAAATTAAAAATAAAGAAACCTCAATTTGTCGGGCAGCACAGTTTGTTGCGTGTCCCCCCCCCCCCCCCCCCCCCCCTCCCTATTTCTTTTTGTTCTGAAAAATTATTTCTTTATTGAAACCGAAGAAGAAAAAAAAAAAACACTGTGTTAATGTAATTATCAAAAGACAAAAAAAAAAGGAGGAGAAAAAAAATCTGTTTTGGGCGTTGCAAGCACTCTCTTTAGCCTATTCTCTTTTTCTTCTTTTTCCTGACTAGAACACATAGTACCCAGTGTTAACCGGTCACCAAATGGGATTTAAATTACTACCGGGTTTTAAACTGGCATGAGGAGAGCATGCCCCCCTCCCCCCAACCCCAGATACACAAAAAGCCAAATTCAAAAAAAAAAAAATCTAAAATTTCTCGGATCGAGTTTCAGAAGTGATCGGTTAACCCTGGGTCTGTGAGAATATTTATCCCCCCCCCCCCCCCCCCCCCTCGTGTCCTCGTCCTTACTCAAATGCTCGATATGTTCCAGCAAGGGGTCACTCCCTCATTATACCTTTATGCGCTCTCTCTTCCTTTAACCACTAAAGGATCGGGGGTTTTGGCGAAAAAAAGTGCCAAGGACCGTCTATTTATGAACCCGGGAAAAAAGAAAAAATGCGAGAGTTTAACCATAGGAAAGTACACTGTGCCCTTTAAAAAAGCACGTGACCCAGGGGGTAAAAAAAACAGTTTATTTTCCATGCAGGGGGGCTTCCTTAGTGTTCATACGGGGTCGGGAGAGGAAATATACGACAAAGTACTGAGCTTCGCGAGCGACTTTGCTCAACCCACTCGAGGGCGCTTGGGCGGAGGACAGCCTCCCTCACTTTTTTTTTCTTCTACAGATGTCGATTTTCTTCCAACATTGGGTCCTGGCGGACTGCTGAAGCCCTTGAGGATTTTTTTTTTTTCAAGCGTCCCCAGAATTGTCGGTATGTTATCATGTCAGGGTAGTCATTTTTTGTATGTAAAATCTCAAAGCACTACAGGGCACAGGGCAACATTGCACGTTTTGCAGGTGTAAAATTGTTTTTTTTTTTTTGATTTTTTGACACAGCCTTGAGGTGAATTGCATACTATAGGCAAAGTCGAGGCAAAATTATAGGCAAAGCCGAAAAGGTTAACACGGGTTTAGTATGGCCGTGCCACAAGAGGAACCGGATGCTGTCCGAACTCTGCCGCATGACTCTGTCATGGCGTGAGATTTGTTTGCTGGCCTCCTTTTTCGTTTTTCTGCCCATTGTCGTCTTCCGGAGTTGAACCGTGCCCACGGGGTTGTATTTTTCTGTTGTGCTGAACCTCCGATAGCATGCATACCCGTACTCAAAAGAGAGCAGAAGAGCTGGTAATTAGAATATAGATTATCCATCGCAACCCAGTGACCACGATGCTCGAACTGTCGCAGAAGATATGGTACCGTGTCCTCCGGGTCCCCACCAGGGTAAATTCTAATGTTAAGCGCGCACCCTGTGCATGACTGCGGCGGAGTACACCTTAAAGCCATAGCGCTTGCGTTTAGCTGGTTGAAAAACGCTGTGCTTAAGGCGGGAGAAGGAGCGAATCAATGCTCAGCCCTTGACCGGGGGTGGTATGCAGCTTTCCAGCTGGGGGAGGCCGGGAATGCAGCATCTCCACTTTTGATAGTGTCCCGTTGCCCTGGGAGGGCAAAGTGGACACAACAAGAAGATATGGAGAAATGTGGCGCGGCCCAGGACACGGCCTATGTAAGGCGTTGTAATCTCTTCCTTTGTAGACCAGTAGTCCTTGACGCCCGCCCTGCAGACTTCGTCCATCAAGGCGGGCAGAACCCAGACAGCGATCCAGGTGTTCAGTTGTACCACGTCTGCGTCGAATGTGGTGCCCTTGGATGTGGCATACACCTTTGAACAGCTGATAATGGACCTCAGCAAGCTGTTTGTGATAAACAAACTGAAAAGTTGTAGCCTATCCATGCTGTTCGATGTTGCTGGACCCCTGTACCCATGTCATTTCTTGGCCGGTATACGGTTGATATTTGTCCCCCAGCGCACACCACCCTCATCTGAGGTGCTGGAGTTGGAAGAAGCACTTCAGAAGGTCCTAAGAAGTTGCTCTCAAATAATAAGTACAAAAGGACACCAAGCAACCCCCTTGGGGACGGGTTTTTGTGTTTGTTCTTCGCGCAAAAGGGTATTTCAAATTTAAAAAAAAATCGCGGAACAATGGGTCTTAGTAAAGTCCAGGGGCTGTGTGGCACAAAAAGTGTCACATAGAAAAAATAATTTTTTCTTAAGGACACGTATGTCCTCATGGTCCTTTAGTGGTTAAAAAAAAAAAAAAAAAGAAAGATTCAGAGTTTGGTTTGGCAGCGCAGTTTGCACGTACCCCTATTTTTCTTTGAGTAGAACATTATCCCCCCCCCCCCCCTGTCTTTTTTGTTCTATTTATCCCCCCACCACCTTTCCCCTTTTCGTGAGTTTTTGTTTTCTTTTTTTTTTTTTTTTTTTTTTTTTTTAGATTATATTTCCCCCCCTCCCCTTCCTTCTCTAATTATATACACACGACAAAAGGCAAGGGACAGGGCCAGATGCTGAGGATAGCCAACGCTCTGGGCCTGCGCAAAAAGGCGAAGCTGGGGGGCGACCAACGGAATCTTAAGAAAAGCAAGCTGGACTTAAGCAAAGCGGTGCACACAGTTGGTTTCGTGTGCGTGACGGTGGCCATCTTGATCATCACGAGCACCGTGTTCACTTACTTCAGGAGCGTCTTTCCTCTTTTAGTGGACAAGGACGCCAACCACCATGCCTGGTGGTGGGTTCTAGGTGTGTGTTCATGGCTAAGCTTCAATTTGATGTTTAACTACTGCCTAGTGCTGACTACCCCTGCTGGCCGTGCCGATGTGGCATTGATGACGGAAGCAGACCTACGTCAGGCCGAACTTGACCGGTGCGAACCTGAAAAAAGAGGCAGTTTATGGTGTAAAAAATGTGAGGCTCCACGACCAGTCCGTGCACACCACTGCCCTCTCTGTGGGTACTGTGTGTTGAAGATGGACCACCACTGCCCTTGGGTCAACCAGTGTGTGGGGCACTACAACCACAGATATTTCATCTTGTTTCTCGTCTACCTCCTGCTCAGTGTGGCGTTTGCTTCTATAACCATTTCACTGCATTTCACGGGCACGCTGAAGTCACCTTCTCTCCCTAGTATGTACCGGTCGTCGAGGGTTTCGTCTTCCGTTATATTGTGTTACGTGGTGTGCGTTGCGCTGACGATGGTGATGTCGTTGTTCCTGCTTTGGACAAGCCACCTTGTTCTTCGCAACCAGACGACTATAGAATTCGTGGCGCAGCTTCTCATCGACCCCCGTGCCGGGTACCGGAAGAATCTGGAGGCAACTTTCGGGAAATTCACAACATACGCGGAGCTGCTGCTTCCGTCCGTAGTGCCGTTGGCGGACAACGGGCACAACTACGCGAATCACATACCGTCGAACGCAGGCTTGTGAAGATATGTTACAGAGTCTTTTTTTTTTCTTCCCATGAATATGCTGTATTTATTTTCTTCTTCTTCTCCTCAACATTCACAAGGATATTACATGGAACACGGTGTCGCCTCATGGGAGGGATCTTTTGTGACGGCCACGAAAGTGCTCCGCCCGCTTCATGAAACGAAGCGCACGGAGCTAACTGTCCGGGAGCACGACGATGGCGAGGTGGTTGTGAAGCGGTTCAAAATGTGTGACGACGAAGCTCTGGAGAGATACCGGACCGAGATGCACCTGCTCAGCAAGCTCTCCGAGAAGTCCTCCCGAGTGATCCGCCCCGTGGCTCACATCACAAAGCCCCCCACCTACGCCGTAGTGCTTCCCTTCTTAAAACATGGCAGCCTGGACACCATCCTCCATTCCCCTGTGTACACCGACATCTCTTGGGACCTCCGTGTCCAATTCTGCATGGACCTCGCCCTTGCGGTACAGCACTGCCACGACCACGGCATCATCATCAGGGACGTGAAGCCTGCCAACATGCTTGTCGATGAGCACTTCAACTGTAAAATGGCAGATCTTGAGCTTGCTAAGCCAGAGGTCGATCTGGCCAGCCCTGCTGAGCGAGTCTACTCGGGGCCGTCGTCACGAAGGAAGACTCGTTTCGAAGGCACACCAGAGTACATGGCACCTGAGCTCCTGAAGGCCCCCGGGTCGCAGTTGCAGCGTGGCATCGTCCCCGTTGCGAAGGACACCGACGTGTACTCCGTTGGGATCTCCATCAACCAGATCGTGACGTCGATCGTCCCTTACACAGACATCCGCATGACCACTGAGCAGCTGCACACTGTGGTGGAGACAAGGTACTCGCCCACAGCCCTGCATGGTGCAATCGTGAGTGAGGGGCTCCGCCCGAACCTCACGGACTCGGATGTTGTAGCGGTGATCTGCAAGAAATGCTGGTCATCTGACCCCGCCGAGCGTCCGCCCATCAGCCAGGTGGTTAAGGAGCTCGAGGCGATTGTCACCAGCGAGGCCAGGGACATGGAAAGAGCGCAGCACATCACTCACAACACGAACACCACTGCAGAGGAGGTCGTCGAGGTGTCGCAAGCCATCAAAAAAAAATCCGTGCAGCGGACGTGGATGGAGGTCATCTCGTCTCTGGCAGCATCGCCACCCGACGGCAGGCCCGGCGTGGTCCCAGCCCTCGTCTCCGGCAACGGAGAGGGCACAACAGGGAGACGGGACATGATGGAGGACGATTACTTCCACCACGTGTACCACGAGGCGAGGAGCGGGGCGCGTCTGTACGGGGTCCTGGACGGGCACGGCGGGTCGGCATGCGCGAAGTTCGTGAAGCATAACCTCCCCACTGTCCTGGAACAGAACATACTCAGCATGGAAGGAAACGCCTTCAGAAAGGCACTGACAGAAAGCTTCGAAGAAGTACAACAAAAATGGCTCAAAGACAAGCAAAGCGACGACAGCGGCGCATGCTGCACCGTAGCACTGGTGGTGGAAGCACACGTATGGGTGGCATGGTGCGGGGACTGCACAGCAGTAGCATGCAAAGGAGGTGAAGCTGTGGTGGTAACGAAGGACCACCACCCAACAGACGACGATGAAAAGAAGAGAATTCAAAAAGCGGGTGGTACACTGACGCAAACAAGCGACGGGAAGTGGAGGGTCAACGGGAGGGTCGCAGTGTCAAGGGCCTTCGGTGACAAACCTGACCGCTCTGTTGTGTCACCCATACCATCCATCACACACTACCCCCTCAGGAGAATAGATGAAATGCTCATCATCGCTACAGACGGGGTCTGGGACGTCATGTCCCCTTCAGCCGTTGTTGAAAATCTATTTAAAACAGTCAAGCATGCCGACTATGGCGCAAAACGTGTCGTGTGTGATGCATTCAACGCAGGCTCGCAGGACAACATTGGAGCCGCTGTCATTTACTTTACGGAGTCTTAGGACTACAAAAAGAGAAGGGAAAAAAAAATTTTTTTTTTTTTTGTATAGTGTGTTAAAGAGGGGTCGCTTATTCATGATGACTCAAGACCTCTCAAAAGAAAAAAAGAATTCCCTCCGGAGATGGCGCCTTTGTTGTTAAAGAGCGCTCTCCTGCTTTTTTTTTTTTTTTTTGTTCGTTTCTACATACACCTGTCCTCTCGTTATATAATACTCCGGTGGAGGGGGGTGTCATGCCCCTTGGGATCCGTTGTTTTTTTTTTTTTTTTTTTTTTTTTTTTTTTTTTTTTTTTTTTCGCCGCTTCTTTTTTAAGGTGGTGGGGATAACATGGAAATATAAGAAGTACATCAGATGTGTTGTTCGCTGTTGACCTCCTCGTCGGTCATCACCGGTAGCGCCCGAGTGGAAGAACGTATCGCAGATGCTCAGGGTGACGAACAGGCAGCAAACTGCACGAGCGCAGAATCTTGGTTACCCGGGACGCCCCGGCTAGGGTTGAGCACACCGCATGCATTAAGGACACGACGCGGAACGCAGAAGAAGCTACTGCTCGGCCGAGGAGCGCCCCCTGTAATCAAGTAGGTATTTCGTGCTTCGTTGCACGCTTAACGCCACCTAGTGTTGCAATCAAAGCCCCATTTTTTTTTTTTTTCCTCTTTTCCCCGTCCCCTCTTTCCTGTGTTTCGCTGGGGAAGGAAAAGAAGAGAAAAAGAAGAATGAGAATATAAAAAAAAAAAAAGAGAAGAAAAAAAGAAGAAACAAAGCGACACGAATCCGAGTATACATAAAAAATATATTTCCGCATTTTTTTATTCTTTTTATCATCGAAGGACCCCCCCCCCCCCCCCCCCCCCGCAGCATTTTCAAAAAAAAAAAAAGAGGAACAAGAAACTCGTCCTCTCGAATTTTTACCCCCCACCCCCCTTGCCATTCTTTCCCTGCGTGATAATTATGGTGCGCTGTTTTCTTCTATATATATATTTTTTTTTTTGCCTCTTTTTGTACGAACGGTAGTCCCCGCGGCGCTTTTGGCCCCCTTCTCAGGATCAACTTCTCTGTTGGTTTTACGATATTTCTTCACGCGCGCAAAATAATAATAATAATAATAATAATAATAAAAAAAGAGGAAAAAAAAAAAAAAAAAAAAAAAAGAAAGAAAAAAAAGAAAGGGGAGAACCAATGCCTCAATCTCCCAAAGGATACAGCTTAGTAAGTACAGGGACTCTACAGAATGACGGACCAGACAGCCCGACCAGTAATGTTGAGAAGAAGCCTCCCACCAAGCACGCGGTGATCATAGTGTGCGCAGTTCTAATGAACGGGACGACTCTCTTCATGGCGGAGGCGATGCAGGGGATGAACGATGACTACAACAACACATTGGTGATCACGTCGATCGTGGCGGTGTCATATACATACTGCCTGTTAATATGGCTAGGATGGATGGTCTTACGAAAAAAACAATGGGCGTCATGCCTTGTAACACAAGACGCAGGTGACCACCCTGACGAGGGTCATTTCTCATGGGGCTATTACTTCAAGATAGCATTTCCCATTTCAATTCTATCCATTACATGTCGTGCCTCGTGGTACTTCTCATTGGGGCAGACCAACGCGGCAGCGAACAACGCTATATATCAATCGACCACCGCTTGGGTTTATGTTTTCTCGATGGTGCTGCTCAAGGAGAAGTTCGACTTCATAAAGTTTAGCTCTTTAATTGTGGGAGTTGGAGGAACTGTCATGGTGGCTCTAAGTGAAGCGGATTCCTCAGAATCCGGGGTGGATCAAAATATGATAGGTTATGTTGACTTAATAGCATCAGTGTTGACATATTCCCTGTTTCAGGTTTTCACGAAACGATTTGCTGCTCATGTTGATGACCCGCATCCGCAGATGAACAGTTTGAGATTTTGCGGGGTTCTTGGAGTTTGGTGTTGTGTGTGGGGGCCTTGCGCTGTTGCTTTTGTTCACGTAACCGGTATACGGCCGTTCGAGCTTCCGCCTTCCCACGTCACTTTTCTAGCTTTTTCTAACGGTCTCATGGATGCGATCTTCACTGCATCCTTGCTCATACTGCTTCGTCTCACTGACCCGACGTTTGCCTCCATGTGCAGTATTCTTGTCGTCCCCATGACCATCATCGCCGACAAAATTATTCACAATTATACCGCGCCTTTTCTTACGTACATCGCGATGGTAATTATTCTTGGGGCTGTGACGGCGTTTAACTATCGTGTGTATCGGCTTCGAAAGGCTTCTGAGCTGGAAGATGGTGATGATGAAGAGCGGACTGGGCTTCTGAACGGTGATAGGAAGGATGAGGTGGAGTCGGAGTGATATATAAAAAAAAAAAAAGGAATGAGTCTATTGCCTATTCTTTTTTTTTTTTTTTTCTTTTTTCTTTTTTTCTTAGTTTGTCAGATTGTGGCAAATATCATAACAGGAAAAAAAAAAAAGAAAAAAAAAAAAGAAATTGAAGGTGAGTTTCCTCTTTTTTTTTTTTTTTTTTTTTTTTTTGTAACCTAATGAAAAGTGGTGCAATCAAATTTCTCTCTCTCTCTGTAACTTGAATCAAAACAAAAAACTCTTTTTTTTTTCCTTCTCATGTTATGAATTAACAGTGGACTTAAGAACTTTTTTTTGCTCCTCGTCCAAAGTGTGAATATGCAACGAAGAAGGCGAAAGAGAACGGAAACAAAAAAAAAAAAAAAAAAATGCTTCTCTCAAGAGCCATCTTCTCATCCTCTTTTTTTTCTTCTTCTATCCCAAACCTTTCTATGTTACTGTAAACCGTTTCTTGTCTTTTTCTTTCTTTTCTCCTTCCCGTTTTCCATCCAGGAATAAAATACAAGGGAAGGGGGAATAAAAAAGAAAGTTTTTATTTACGCTTCATATCTCTATAACACCGACAGCAAAGTCGCGTCTTAAAATTGCAACCGGAGGGGTGCGGTTGGATACGGGATTTTTCCGAGATTTCGAGATACCCAAAACTTATTTGTCTCCCCCCCCTTTACTCCGAAGTTTAAAACAAAAAAAAAAAAAAAAAAAAAAAAAAAAAAAACTGATGTGTATTAAACTAAACTATTACTTGGAACTAAATCATATATAAATTTTTTTTTTCTTCTTTTTTTGAAGAAATATAAACTGGTGCCTGGCCACTGCGCCCGCACAGTCTTTGTTTATCATACTTTCTGTGGTTATGCTGGGGGGGGTTTTTTTTTTCTCTCTCTTTATTTTCGTTCTGATGTAAAGTCGAGATAGCCTCTCACAGTTTAGCTTCTTCTTTTTATTTTTTATTTTTTTATTTATTTTCTGGATTCCCTCTAAAGGAATTTTGGCTAGAACCGGGAAAATAAAGTTTTCATTGGAGACGACACAAAGGCAAGCCCCAACAGCCAACACCAGGATGCAACAGCAGAATGGTGACAGTTACGTGTAGGATCCCCTGTCCACGGTGGGCACCAACCATGGCACAAATACCGCAAAATTTTGTTGATTTTCCGGCCTCTTTTCTCTGAAGCCCCATTTTCACAAATCTGCTTAAAACATGAGGAAAAAAAAATAAAGTACTTTATTTTCCCTAGGGAAATTGATAACGTAGTTTGATGCCCTGTACAAAGGAGGGCTAAGCCGCCGAGCCTCTGGTCCCTTTATAGCCGCCTGAACCATACCATGAAGCATAAGCACAAAACTGCAAGACTGGCCCAGGTTGACTGCCATGCTGAAGGCGTGGACGAGCAGTGCAAGCAACCCCCTGTCTTAATGTTATGTCAAATCCTGGACTTCCTGGCTTTGGGGGGGTTTGGGAGTGCCATCGGGAACCAGAAAATAAATAAAATTACGTATTCATGAATTAAAGTGGACTTTACTCTTTCCCTTGGCTGATAATTTGTCCCGAATTTGTCCTGATTTTCCCTCGCTTCGCTCGTGAAAATCACCCCCTCGGGACAGATTATCAGCCGCGAGAAATAAAGCCCACTTTATTTCTCATAAATCAATAGTTATTATTTTGTATTCTCCCAGCGAAGAAAAGAAGTTGCTCAAAAAAAAAAAAATCAGAGATTTTGGAGACAACCACTTTCTTTTCTTTTCTTTTCTTTTTCTTTTTTTTTAAAAAAATAAAAACCGTGTGTCGAGTAGTGATGTAAGAAAAGAAAAAAAATTTTTAATGGTCAATAATTTCATTTTTTAAAAAAAAGAGGGAAAAAAAAAAAGAAAAAAAGTGAGTATCCCGCATCCGTCGTTCTTTGATCTTGAGTACCCAGGAGAACTGGGCCAGCTTCAGGGCAACCCACCTAGTGGGTGCGGCTTAGCAAGCCGAAACGAAAAAAAAAAAAATAGGATTTTTTAATAAAAAAAGATCTAAAGCAAAACAAACCAATTCCCCCCCCCCCCCCCCCCTGCGGTGCGCTTGGTGCCCGCCGTAGACAACAAAACAAAAAAAAAAGATCCAAAAGAAAGAAAGGAGAGAAAAAACCCCTGGGGGGGGGGGGGGGGGTGAACCCTTCTCCTTTGTTTTTTTCTTTTTTTCTCCCCCCCAGTCTTCTTCTTTTTTTTTCCCCCTCTGTTGTCTCTCTTTAAAAAAAAAAAAAAAAAAAAAAAACGAGAAAAAAAAAAGGCGGACGTGGGGAGGCGGAAGGACAAACAAGAAAAATGTTACCGGAATACCTGTCTCCAGAGCTATGTGAAGGCTTGGCAGAGATGAAAATTGAAACGTTGTTCCCCGTCCAAAGCAAGGTCTACCCCCATGTCATGGCCGCGTACAAAGGAAAAGTTAGATACGATGTGTGCATCACAAGCCCGACCGGATCAGGGAAAACACTAGGATACGCCCTCCCCATCATAGGTGGGCTGCAGGGGCGAACCGTGAAACGCCTCAGGGCACTAGTCATGGTCCCCAGAAAGGAGCTCGCAACACAAGTATTCCAGGTCTTCAAAACCCTGTGTAAGACGACGAACCTAACAGTGCAAGCAGTAACAGGACAGGACACGCTCCGGGTGGACCAGTCGCGGTTTTCTTCAAACATACCAGATATTTTAATTGCAACTCCATCTCGTTTAATAGAAATGCTCGCGACAATTTCGCTAGAATCCTTGAGGTTCCTGGTACTGGACGAGGCGGATCTGCTACTCTCGGACACTACACAGGATTGGCTACGCGTGGCGCTGGCAGCGTGCGGTCCAGACAGCGCGAATGCTCCGCTCCACCGGGTTCTCTGTTCTGCCACACTTACGCACAACATGGCCAAACTAGGCCAGGTTTCCCTTGTCAACCCTAAACAGTTCATGCTACACGGCAACGGAGAAGATCTGACAGATGTGAAACGGTACGGTATCCCTTCAACACTTCAAGAGAGCGTTATGTTATGCGGCGACACTGCCAAGCTGCTGTGCCTTCGGGACATCCTACGCAAGGAGGACGGGACCATCCTCGTGTTCACGAAGACCACCGACTCCGCACACCGTCTCGCAAGGCTTCTCCAGCTTTCCGGTGTTGTCGCAGATGAATTCAGCGGGCAGCTTACTGTGAAGGAACGTGCTAAGGTCATTCAAAATCTTCGGGAAGGCACTTCCGCATGCGCGGTTTGCTCCGATGCCTTCGCGCGAGGTATGGATCTTGACAAAGTCTCGCTTGTCATTAACTACGAAATCCCGGCTTTCATCCAGACGTATATCCATCGAGTTGGGCGGACTGCTCGTGCGAACCGGCCTGGTAAAGCTTTGACGCTGCTGGAGGATGAGGACGAAGAGGCTGAGTTTTCGTTGCTTCATAAGAAGGCGCTCTCCGCGGCGGCGCCGTCGCAGACTGCCCCGCCCGCCACCACCGACGACGATGCTGCCCTCATGCAGACTAATTTGAAAAAATTGCAAACAGTTCTTAGAAAGGAAGCCAAGGGGACTTTGAAGCAGACCCAACCGCTTCCCTCCGACATTTCCACAGCACCCATCGCGTTCAGAAGCAAACTGTTGAAAAGAAAACGAATGGAGTCGGACGAAGCGAGCGAAAGCGAGAACGAGAAGGAGGCTGAGAAGGAAGACTCGGAAGAAGAAAGCAGCCAAGAGACAGACGAGTAAACAGAACAAAACAAATAAAAGGCCTCCCTTCCCGCCCCGCGTTTCATTTTTCACACTTTTTTTTTTTTCCACCCCCAGCACCTATCCCCCATCATATTATTATTTTTTTTTACACCCTTCTTTCTTTCACATTCCATTCTGTACACCAGTAACGCCCTGATGACGGGCCTGTGGCACCGCCCTGCAAATAAAGACGGTGAGGAGATAGCAAGAGCGGTTTGGTGGGACGATGGTGAGTTCCATGCAGTTTTCAAGAATGGTGTGCTGGTAGGGATACTTCGGGATGGGAGCACGTGCTGCGTGCGTGACGATGAAGGCTGCAGAAGGTACGTGACAGGGCTTTGCTCCCTACCAGCCGACATGGTGTACATCGCTACCGCGGTGAAGATGCGTAACGAATTCTCCTCCACTCCATTTCTGTGCAAAACACTGCTCCCCACGGGCACCTCTCTCATGAAACATATCGGGTCTGAACCTTACATCCCGAGCGTCAACTGGGCAGGGTGCAGCATTGAAGGCGACACTGTAACGTCCTTCGACAAATCTGCAAGGCTTACCCTACACCCCAGCATGGCTGTCTTCACAGTTTCGTACCCTGCCAGGGTTCGTGTCCCAAGCACGGACCCCGGTGTGATAAAGTACTCTGCGGACAGCCCTTTACGATACGGCCCGATTGTTGAAACAGAGCAGTTTTTCACGATGGTGACGGAGACGCATCTTGCAAAGCAGCCCCCTGGACACTGGGCGTGCCCTCTTGCGGTTGTTCTTCATGGAAACCCGACGGCAGATGTTGCATCAACACCCCCGACAACTCTGCCGTTGCTCGGCGATGGTAAGATAAGAGGATACCCGCACCTCCTTGAGTCTGGGTACGCTTCTGCTAATCTTTTCCGAAGCATGACCTCTCAGAACGAGACACGCACTGTGAAGACTGTTTTTGAACGATCTGTCGGAGCTGTGTTCTGGGTGTCAGATGCGTTGATCCTCCACGATATGTCTGTGGTGTCCAACAAATCCGGTTATTACACGCACGCGCTTGAACACGGTGAACGAGAGGTCCACGCAACAGACAGAAGGGTCCGGTTGAGCTCACCATCGTTGCTCGACGGTAGTTCGCAGTATTTTCTTCGTGATGTGCTGTTGTACATCAGCTCGATTGTGCCTGTGGGTGTTCTTTCGGAGAAGAAGGCCCCTGTCCTGTCCCCGTCCTCCAGCAAGCGGTTCGCAATACCCGATGTGGGCGACGCTAGTATCGCAGGCAACCGTCTCTCCCTTCGATTTAACGACCGGTGTGTTTTGCGAATGCAGCTCAACAACCCTTGTGCTACTCTTCTCCTCCCTAACGGAGAACACGTCGAGGCACGTGTGGACAACCCCTCCCTACCCCCCGAGGTCCGGGAATACTGCATCACCGCGGTGGCTGTGTTCGAGCAGTTACTTTGAACATTTTCTTTTTTTTATAGTTTTTCTTCTTCTTTTTTTTTTTATAGATTTCAGTAGTTCCGTTCCGTTTTCTTTTTTATCCCGTCCCCTCTGTGTGGTAGTCATTTTAAACAAACAGGGAACACAAGCAGACAGAATGACGCGTCAAATCGAAAGGATCCTCATCGCCAACAGGGGTGAGATCGCACGAAGGGTCATCCGTGCATGCGACCAGATGGGGATCGTCTCCATCGCCGTGTTCACGGAGGCTGACAAGGACATGCCCTTTATCAGAGAGGCCAAGACTGCAGTGTGTCTTGGTGCCGACACACAAGCATACCTCGACATGGATGCCATCCTGAAGGCTGCCAAGGCGACAAATGCCGATGCCATCCACCCCGGGTACGGGTTTCTATCCGAGAGGGCCGACTTTGCCACCGCCGTCGAGAAGGCAGGGATCGTGTTCATCGGGCCCACCGCTCACACCATTGAGTGCATGGGGTCGAAAATCGGTGCCAAGAAACTGCTTGCAGGGAAAGCTCCCCTTGTCCCCGGCCTAACCTCTGGAACTGTGGAGGAATGGGTCATTGCAGCTGAGAAGATGGGCTACCCTGTTCTCATCAAAGCCTCCGCAGGCGGTGGTGGCAGAGGGATGAGGGTTGCACGCAACGCCGACGAGCTCAAGGAAGCGATGAAGACAGCTGAGGGCGAGGCCCTGCGTGCCTTCGGCGAGGGCTCCGTCATGCTCGAGAAGTACGTCGAAGAGGTGAAGCACATCGAAGTCCAGATTTTCGGCGACGCCTACGGCAACGTGATCCACCTTCTGGAGAGGGAGTGCTCGCTGCAGAGGAGGCACCAGAAGGTCATTGAAGAGGCCCCTTCCCCCTTCGTGACTCCCGAGCTCAGAAAGAAAATCTGCGCCAGCGCAGTTGAAATTGCCAAGATGCTGAACTACAGAGGTGCAGGCACCGTTGAGTACATCGTCGACCCCAAGACGTCCGACTTCTACTTCTTGGAAGTCAACACAAGGCTGCAGGTTGAGCACCCTGTCACAGAGCTTGTTACTAACTTGGACCTGGTGGCCTTGCAGATCCTTGTTGCCATGGGCGTCAAGATGCACGATGCCTTGGGTCAGGTGAGGCTTGACCCAACGAAGCCTGCTCTCACCACGTCACCCGTGTCCCCAATTGGATATGCCACCGAGGTCAGGGTGTATGCTGAGGACTTCAACTTGATGCCCACCGTGGGCACCGTGAAGCTGTGGGAGTCTCGCCAGGTTGCGAAGAACATCGCCTTCCACAACGCGGTGGAGTCTGGGAGCGAGATCTCCGTGCACTACGACAACATGATCTCGAAGGTGGTGGGCTGGGATGCGTTCAGTAGGGAGGCCTGCATCAGGAAGACCGCCAGAGCCCTCAAAGACACCACTTGCTTCGGACTCACTAACAACAAGCTCTTCCTGCTGTCCATCCTGCAGCACGAGGAGTACGTCGAGGGGCTGAAGATCTGCACAAAGTGGATTGCCGACAACCACAACCTGCTGAAGTCCATCGCCTTCGGGATGCTGTCAAAGGATCTCGTCTTTGAGTCAGCAGTGGCGGGGTGCATCTGGGGTGCAATGCAGGGCGGGAAGCCACACTTGAGACACCTTCCTGGCGGGTGGAGCAACACGAGAAACAGGACCGAAACAAAGCTAATGAAAGTGTTGAAGAACACGCACGGTATCCTACCTGGTGGTTTGGGAGAGGCTGATGACTTCGGCGATGTCCCGATGATGGTCAAGCATCAGAAGGACAGGAGGGGTATCTTCACCTTCACGTGTGGGGAGAAGAAGGTTGCAGGCATCGAGCTGCTCAGCATCGAGCCACTGCCCCTTTACACGGTGTTGAGGGTGAAGTTCGGGGATAGGATCAAAACCTTCCTGGTGCAGGGGGACGCTTCAAAGAGCATCAACGAGAAGGAGATGTTCGTGTGTGAAGTCGAGACGGGTGTCGAGGTTGCCTTCGTGAAGGTCCCGATGCTGCTGTACCCCTCGGGGGACAATACCGAGATCGCTACTACAGTATGGGGGTGGGGGTGAGGGGAAAAAAAAAGATTTAAATAAAAACTTCACAGCGTCCCTGTTCGCAGACCAACTACACCTTCACTGCTAACCAGACGGAGGAAGATCCTGCCACTGCCAACTTGCCTGGCAAGAAGGTTGCCTGTCCTATCATGGCCAAGGTCTTCAAGATACTTAAGTCCACTGGCGACACTGTTACTGCCGGTGAAACCGTGCTTATCCTGGAGTCCATGAAAATGGAGACTAAGGTTACCACACCATTCTCAGGGAAGCTGACTCTTAAGGTGAAGCCTGAGGAGCTCACCAGGACCGGGAAGACATTGTTCACAGTCGAGGAGTAGAACTGAAGTTTTTTTTTTTTTTTTTTTTTTTTTTTTTTGTTTGCAAGAGCAAGTCTTTGACTTGTTTTAACAAAAAGGGGAACGTTTTTACGGGTTATATATGTCTTCTCCAGGTTAAAACACCCAGTTCCTCTTTTTTTCTTTCTTTTCCTTTTTGTTTGTTTCCACGTTAGGTGGTAGGGCGGAAGGGGGACGGCGGGGCGATGTCTAGACTTAAAATATAAAAAAGAAGAAAAAGAAGAGGGAAAAAAAAAAGGGGGAAAAAAAAAAGGGAGGGTGTGTGGAGAGAGTATGTTGGAAAAAAAAAGTGCTGTAAATACAATACCAGTGTTACACCACCCATAACAACATCCGCGTCTTCTTTTTCTCCACATTTTTTTTTTTTTTTCGCTCTTCTTTTTTCTTTTTTTTTCCCCCCTCTCTTCCTCTGTTCCCCCTCCCCCCTTTTTTTTTCCTTAAAAAATCGACAAAAAACCCACGGCATAAAACCCCCCCCCCCCCATTTATTCCCCTCTTATAATTCAACACTCTTCTCCCCCCCCAAAAAAAAAGAAAATAGGGACATAACACAAAAAAGAAATGGGATAAAAAAAAAAGAAAAAACAAAAAAAAAATGTCTGATGTGTTCTGGAGGGACATGCCGTGCTCATGGCCGGGGAGAACGGGGGTGGCGAAGACGTATTTCGTGCAGAAACAGCCGAGGAGGGGGTACTTCAGCAGCATCAACGAAGCGGTTTCGTTCGCAAAACCGGGGGAACGGATTGAAGTCGCACAAGGCAAATACTTCGAGAACGTCGTTGTCTGCAAGAGCGTGGAACTCGTCGCAGAAAAAGGCGCTGACAAACCAGAAATATACTCCCACGGCGTAACCCTCTCAGTCGATGCCGACGAGGCCATGATCAGCGGCCTCTCCATCAGAACCGGCGAGCAAGAATGCTACGCTTTACTCGTCATCTCAGGCCACCCAATCATCTCCCAATGCCACATACAAAACGTACAAGTAACCGGTCTTTCAAACCCCATCATCGAAAAAAACAACATAACCCAATCCAAAACACACGGTGCATACATAACAGGCCGAGCAGGCGGTTCCTTCCAAGGCAACACCATAGAAAACCACGGTTGGTACGCTGTATGGGTCGAAGCCACTGGACAATGCGAATTCGTGACGAACTACATACAACACGGCGGCCACGGTCAGATCATGGTAACTGGTCAAACCGACTTTGACAGTATTGGCGATGTCGGGCCCAACGTCTCAGCAAGCGCAGAAGAAGTTGCACCCGTGTTTAAAGGCAACAAAATCACGGATACCGTCGTCAATTTAATACGAAAAGCGGAGCTTGGACACAAACGACCCTCACAAGTCCGTGAAGTAGGCGACACTGTGTCAATTTTCGTCGACGAACGGGAAGAATCCGGACAAACCAGTTACGTGTCTGACGCGCGTGTCGAGCGGTTCTGGAAAGACCGCGCCGCCGTCGAGGTAAAATCCTTCGCCGTTCCCGTGTTCGAACGAAACTGGATCGCAGACGGCTTGAACCACGGTGTCCGCATACACCAAAACGGCGGTGGAATTTTCACAAAAAACAAACTCATGCGCAACGCCGGCGCCGGTGTCTGCATCAGCCTCGGCTCTCCCAAAATATTCGAAAACGACATTACATTCAACCGGGTTGGGGGGATCATCGCCACCCGCGACGCGTCCGGACACATAACCCACAACACCATTAATGGAAACGGGCTTTTTGGAGTGCAGCTTTCGAAAGGAGGCCGCAAGCTGCACATTGAGCACAATACGATTACCGATCACGAGAAGATGGGGATGCATTTTCTCGACGGCGGGACGGCGCAGTGTTTCAAGAACGAGATCGCCGAGAACAGGGGTCCCGGGGTGGTAACAGAGACATTGGGCGACCCAGTCTTGAAGCAAAACATACTCCGAGCCAACACGATAGGCTTCACAGCAACAAGGTTCGGAAAAGGCGTTCTCACTGACAACGAAATCGTGAACAACGAGAAGGAAGGCGTCATAGTCACACAATCTGCGAACCCATACCTTGCGAAAAACCGAATCTGCCAGTCAACCTGCAATGTAGTCGTCACCCGTAACGGTTTGGGTACATTTATTGACAACTATATCCGCGATGCCCGTCAAGTGCAGGTCCTCGTCTCTGCACAGGGCAACCCAACCATGACGAGCAACCAGATCATCTGTGGTAAGGACGAAGGCGTGGTCTGCAAAGACTACGGTGCGGGTGTCTTCAGATTCAACGTTGTCGCGTCCCACCTCGGGTGCAACATCGTCATCTCCAAGCATGCGGACCCTTGTTTCGAGCGAAACCTTGTGATGGGCTCGCTTATCGAAGGCGTTCGTATAGAAGGGAACGGGAAGGGCACTTTTTTGTCAAACTTCATCCAACGAAACATGGGCTCCGGTGTGGTAGTCCAAAGCGGCGGCGTGCCGATCTTCAGAAACAACTTAATACGAAACTGCCGGCAAGGCGGGGTGTATATCGGCCATGGTGGTGGCGGGCAGTTCGAAAAAAACCAGTTCCTTCGAAACCTCTGTGGCATAGAAGTCGAGGGCACCGGCGCCGGTTCACAAGAAGACGACGAACAACGAGAAATACCGGTCTTCACACGGAACGTGGTTGCAAATTCGATCCAATACGGTTTGTGGGTAGGACGCGGGGGATGCCCGTTGCTGCAGCGGAACATCATAGAAGGCTCGCGGGTGGCCGCGGTTTACATCGAGACCTCCGCACACCCGACGCTCCTCGCCAACGAGATCTCGAACAACAAGGCGGGCCTCGTCTTCCGCAACGAAGGCCGCGGGGTGTTCATCCAAAACCTCATCGAAGGCACCGAGACCTTCGCCGTGGAGATCAGCAACGGTTCCAACCCTTGCATCGCGTCAAATCTCATCACCGGCGGCACCGACGCCATCATTGTCGAAGACTCCGCCAAGGGAAACCTGTACCAGAACATCATAACAGGTGCAGAGACAGGCATCCTCATTGGCTCAGGTTGCACTACAGTTATCAAACGTAACGTCATCACGCAGTGCGGGACAGGGATGAAGCTTAACGGCGCGTCGGATTGCGAACTGGCCGAAAACATTATTTCCGAGAACACGGTACGCGGTCTGTACGTGACACCAACAGGACACTGCACATTGCTGTCCGGCCACATCGTGACCGGCCACACAGAAGGCGTCGTCATCGAAGGCCGCGGATCGTTTACAAACAGCCACATCTTCAACAACAGTAAAGGAAACCTTGTTATACAAGAAGCGGGGGACCCGGCGTTGAAAGGCAATCTCATCGCAGGTGGCACCGTGGGGATGGCATGCCGCGGCGGCCACGGAGGTACCTCCGGCACTATCATCATGAAGTGCACGCAAGGCGTCGTCATCTCTGGTATCGCTTCGCCCGAGTTCTCCGAAAACTTAATTACAGAGTGTGAAGTGGGTGTTGTGGTGATGGACAACGCCAACGGGATGATGACAGGGAACTTCCTCTACACAAACACGACAAACGTTCTGCTACGAGGCGGCGACACCTTTTCAATGGAGGAAAACAGCATTCGTGATGCGGATGTCTCTGTCAGAACGGAGCCGGGCGGGAGGGGCACGCTCAGAGGAAACGTCATCCGTACCAACGAAGCCCTCGCAGTCCAACTCAGCGGTGGGACCACCGTTTTCGCGGAAAACTACATTTTTCAACACTGGCGGACACCAGCAGTACTGGCAGACCAGCCTGGCAAAGCGGTACTTCAAGGCAACATCGTCTTTGAAAACCTTGTCGGTGTCAAGACAATCAACGGGGCAGATCCCATCCTGCGGGACAACCATTTAACAGGATGTTCCATTGCCGCCATACTTGTAACGGACGGTGGGGCCGGGTGCTTTGAAACCAATAAAATCTCGAAGAACAATCAGCTCGGTGTTCTGGCACAATGCGCGTCGGCGCCGGTCTTTTTCAAGAACGTGATAGAGCTAAACGGTACCAACGGCGTCATGTTGGAGGACAGCACGAAGGCTGTCTTTAAGGCTAACACCGTGACCGCGAACAAATTCGTCGGTTTCGTCGTGAGGACCAACGCAAACCCTTTATTGGAGGAGAACATGGTCAGCAGCAACCCCGTCGCGGGGATTCTTGTAAAAGAAGCGGGGAGGGGGATCATGCGGGCAAACTTTTTGAAAAGCACCGAAGCACATAAACCGCAAGTACAGATTAGGATAGAAGATATCGGGTCAGACCCCTTCATCAGCAACTCGGAAATCTCAGGAGCGGCCACCCACGGCGTACAAGTTAGAAGCCACTGCAAAGGACAATTCGTGGGGAACACCATCAGCCACAACACCGACTGTGGCATGGAAGTAACAGATGACGCCTCACCCACCGTGACAAAGAACACCTTCCACGACAATGGACAGCAAGGTCTTACAATATCTCTCGGGTCGCGAGGTGTATATGAAAACAACACCGTGTTCAACAACGCAGAAGGCGGTATTCACATGCGTGCAGGCGCCACGGGAATCATCAAGGGCAACACTGTACGTGATGAAAGCCGCGGAGGCATCATGGTGACGAGCTCCACCGGTGAAGTGAGTGGGAACGACATTACATCGTGCAGCCGGTTCGGGATGTGCTTCAAAGGCTCCGTCCTTACTGTGGTAAAGGAGAACATCCTGCACCACAACACATCGCCCGCCGCCGTTGTCGAGCACGGTGCAACCCCGACATTCACAGAAAACTTTTTCCACAGCAACCACCACGGGCTCGGGGTAGCAGTACGCGACCAAGGAAACCCGTTGTTGGAGAGAAACGTATTTTACAAGGAGCACAAGGCTTTGTCTGTAAGCAGCGGTGGAGGCGGGGTGTACCGAAGCAATCTGTTCATAAAATGCGGAACGGAAGGAACGTACGTAGCATATGTCGAACGATCGGAACCGAGCTTCGACTCGAATGTGTTCTGCATGAACGAAGGTGTGTCCGCGTGCTTCGGCGAAGGCGCCGGTGGAAAATTCAGCCACAACATCGTGTGCAACGGTGCCGGTGAGTCTACTGGCGTGGAACTCCTAGCCAACGCCGCGACCTGCTTCGCATCAAACACAATATGGGGCATGCGTGTGTGCGTATCTGTCACAGGTTCCGCGTCGCCCACCTTCACGGACGACGACATCATAGCAGGCGTCTCATCATGCGTTACAATCGCATCTGGTGGTGCCCCTTCCTTCAGCTCCTGTTTTATTCGGTCTAGTAAAATAACCGGCGTGCTTGTGACATCTGGGGAAGCAGGGTTTTCAGGATGCACGTTTCAAGGTAATCACTCGGGGTTGGAGGTCAAGGGTGGACAGGTCACCGTGACTGGCTCGACATTCCGGGAGAACAAAACTGGTGTCTCGTACACTGGCACCAACGGGACGATGACGGGTTGCACATTGGTGTCGAACACGGTCGCTGTGGCGGTGCGGGCCGGGGCAAACCCTCTTATAAAAGGGAACAGGATCCACAGAAACACAAAGGGCGTCCATGTCACCTCCGAGGGAGAGGGCACCATCGAGGAGTGCGAGATATACCTCAACGACGACAACGTTGTGGTCGAAGGAGAGGCCGCACCGTACCTTGTGGAGAACCACATCTACGACGCGAGGCGGAACGGGGTTCACGTCAATGGGGGACAGGCTACGTTCACAGCGAACCACATATACGATAATTCCGACCACTCTTTCTACTGTGAAGCAGGTTCGCCCATCCTCACCGGGAATAGAATATACTACGCAAAGGAAGCAGGCGCCTTTCGGTCCGCCGACGACGCGACACCGTTAACCCGCAACAACACTGTTCTTAACCATCAATCGCCTGTGATCAACGCTACCACGCAACAGGATAGAAAAGGCATCCACGAGAGGGCGGGGAAGGAGCTGGAGAAGGTTAAGGTGGGGCTCGCGAGAAGGGCGGCAAAGCGACGGGAGTCAGCGTCAGTCTCATTGAACATCGTGGAGCCCGTTCTCGAGATGTTCGTGGACGGCAACGGGGCGCCTAGGAAAGAGGCTAGGGACCAAAAAAGCACAAACGACGAAGAACGAAAAGAAATCGGCTCACGGGGCTCATTATTCGCAGAAGACCGAAGCGTATCCTACACTATACTTGCGGAGGTGCGAAGGGGGTTGACGCATGTCGGCGGCTTTGGGCGGCAATCCGTAGCTGACGACAGCGGGCGGAGGAAAAGCAGTGCGTTTGGCGCACTTCGCACAAAGCTCCCCACTCCACCCCAGTCACGGCGAGGCACTGTGGCGTCTCCTCCGAGGACACCTGTTGCATCTCCTTCCCAGAGAACACCTCCAAGAACGCCCGTAGCGAAGCCCCCCGCAACTGATCGCAAGCGAAGCAGTATCCGACCACGAAAAACCTCCTCTACTACTGTCACCCCTCGGAGCCAGTCCCCTGCACGGTCTCCACGCGCGACCCACAGGCCTTCCCGTCGTCGGAGCAACCTCCCAACCGTCAGCTCAACTACCGAATCGCGTCCTCCTACGCTGGAAGCCGTCCCGTACGACGCTTCCTTTGTTCCCGACAAGGAGGGTGACAACTTGCCCTCTATACCGCCTTCGCTTGAGGCTGTGTCTTACGTGGGTTCTATACAGTGAGTTTTTCTTTTTTTTTTTTCTTGCGATTTCTCTTTTTCTTTTTTTTGATTTAGGACTGTTTCGCTTCGGATCTGTAATCTGAGTTCTTAGATTCCCCCCCCAAAAAAAAGTAAAAAAAGCAGTTGATTTGAGAAGAAAAAAAAAAAGAAAATCTCGGTGGACCCCTCTGGAGATTCTTTTGGAGAGATACGAAAGGTTCCAGAAAGGGAAAAGCAGATAAGTGGAGACAGGGGGGGGGGGGGGGGGGGGGGCGTCTTCTTCTCTCCTCTCTTTTTCCCATTTCCACGGATATTTCTAATTACTCTCTGCTATGGGAAGGGAGAAAGTTAATAGAACTATCACGCAGAGCAAGGGCGAAAGGGATAAGCAGCGGGGCCATTCTGGTTCAGAAGTATTCTGGAAGTGGTCGTTTGCTGCCAGGTGCAATGGAGTGAGATCTCCCCCCCCCTTACCTGTTCCCCCACCCTCTTTCGTGTTAGCAATAACAACCAATGTCCAACAGCTACGGGGTACACAATGATCGGCAGTGAGTCATCTCCAAAGCCTGGGGCCTATGGCAAACGGCGGGTAGTTGGCATAGCAGTATGCTTATGACACATTCAACAAAACAATGAACAGGCGGTCAGCAAACTAAACTTTGAACCTGCAAAAATAAACTTGAAGGGATTCGATCAGGGAATGGCGTATATCAGAATATGCCAGAAGGCCGACAGTAACGGAAAGCTGCTGGACCGTGTGTTTATCATCACAAGGCGCTGCTTGCTGCTGGCCGACACCAGCAGCAGGGTGAAGAGGTGCTTGACATTCGATTCTGTGAAACGCTTCACAATGCAGATGGACAGTAAAGGTGTGTGGGAAATGGTACTGTCCCTCGACCAACCCGAACAAGATTTGTTGCTAAAATTCGCACCCGACAAAAGGAACTTCACCGACTCCACCGAGGAGGAATTCAAGAAGATGGCAGAGCTATATGTAATGATATCCTCCGCATTCTTGGGCACACCAACCAAAGTTGAATGGCCCACAGATCCACGGGATTTGCCTACCAAAAAAGAACAAAAGCAGAAGTACGTACAAGTGGAGCACCTCGGGGAAGGCGGGCAGGGGTCAGTTTACAAGGTGATGAAAATAGCGGGCGGGAAGTTCTTTGCGATGAAGAAGCTGACTGCTGCCGCAGAAGAGCAGCATTTGAAGAATGTAAAGGAGGTGAAACACATGCTGAAGCTGAGCCACAGGAACCTTGTTCCCTGCCTTGACCACTTCATGACGACGGGGACAGAACAACACGGGGCCCTCACTGTGAAGGAGTGGCGGCTTCACATAGTAATGCCCCTGTACACTGGGGGAGACCTCCATGCTCACGTTATGAAGGAGGGACCCCTTCCTCAAATGAAGGCCCAAAGACTCTTGCAGGAGATGGCTGATGCCCTTCACTACATCCACAACCAGGACTTCATCCACAGGGATGTGAAGCCCCTCAACATTATGTTGAATACTCCTTCTGATGCTGTTTCTGGTGGTCAAGCTGAATTCGTTCTGGCCGACCTTGGACTGTCGAGGGAGGTGGTCGGAGAGGGGGAAGCCAGCACCTTTGCGGGGACACCACCCTTCATGTCCCCAGAATTCTGGGATCAGAAGCGCTACACCAACAAGGTAGACATGTGGGCCCTTGCAGTGACTGTGTGCTACGTGGTGCTTTCCAGAGACATGAGGGACCGCTTCCTGAAGTACTTGAAGGTAAACCGTGAGCTTGTGATGACAGAGCTTCGGGCGCTCCTCCCTCCTGTCTTCAGCGCACCGCTGTGCGAGTTGATCCTCCGCCTCCTCTCCATAAACCCTTCAGAACGTCCCACTGCTGGGGAGGTCCTGCGGGAAGTAAAGACGGCGACGACACCAACACCAACAGCAACAACAACAACAACAACAAACGATAGTGCTTCTTGCGATCGGGAGTATAAATGGTGAGGAGAGGACCAGGAGGCTCCGTGTGGGAGTGGGGGCGGGAATGGAAGAGGTTCGGGTGGCGGCTGTGAAGGGGTTCTCAGAGGGGCAGGCGTTGCGGGTTCGCAGAGTACAGGTGTTCGACAAGGACTTCGAGGAGTTCGTGGAGGCTGACGACGAGGACATTGTGTTCAAGGACAAGGAGCGCATCCGTATCGTGTTTGAACTCTGCAACCTCTCCATCTGAGGGGACCGCAGCCTTGACTTCCGCACAGACGGAGCTGAACCGTCTCGAAGCTCCTGAGAAGTTTGAAGCCGCAAAGAATCAAACAAAATTCTCCCTTTTAACTCGTATTCTCTTGTATTGGTTGTATTGACTTTCTTCTCACTCTCTTTCCCATTGTCACAGATATTCTGAGTACTCTTCTGTGGTATGGTCCGTCATCTAAAAGGCGGAGGAGAAGGAAGAAATATTTCTACTTTGAGAAGAGGAAAGCTTGGGCGCTCAAATGTTGCAATGGACCGTGTCTTCGCCCATGACTCTTGTTGTCTGCGGCCAATTGAGGACGTTGGCAACAGCATTTTTTTGTTTTCCCTCCGTTTACATCCTATATTCTTTCAAATCGATATAACAGCCTATGTTCAACACAGTGGCCCCAATTCAGTGCCAATAACGTTAAAATAAAATCACGTAGCCTCTTATAATCGCCTATAACCCCAAGTCGTGACGTGGTGAGTGCTCTTGAAAAGGTTAAGTTAGGCTAAACTAGTTTATTTTTTTTTTCCTTTCTTTTTTTTCTATAGCTGATGCCAGCGTACTGAGCTATTTTATTAGGTAAAAAAAAAAAAAACCCACGCACTGAAAATCCACAAACAAATGAAGCGCTAAACTAGTTTTTTTTTTTCGACAGAGATGCATGCGGATCGCTGCGGGGTACGGCACGGGGTCCACCCCGATGGGACCAGTAGGCAACCTGGTCTGTCGGTGGCTCCCCTATATAGGATGGAGCTGGGCGCAATTGCTAGACTGTGGGAACAAACCCTGGGCCGAACGCGGACACGTCTTTAGGGACGCGGTGAGGAAAGCCCGGAGCAGGTCGCTGGCGAACGAGAGGAACACAGTGAGAGGGATGGAGGCAGGAGCGGATCCCAAAACCAACCAACTATGGAAAACAGCCAAAGACCCGCTCATGTCCTACTGCCTGAGACGGGTTATCACCGGAGGGGTCCCCTACCTTAGCCCGCATGCAGGAACGAATCAAAGAAGCGTCCCCCTGGCACCAGAAGGTGACGGCACCGAAGAAGTCGAAGAGAGCGTAAGCCAAGTCCCAACAACGACAGTATCACGCACACAAGGGTTCAGGTGCGACCTGTGTGAATCACCGTACCCGGACACGGTAACCCTACTCCGCCACCAACTCTACGAGTGCGCCTGCGCACAGGAAGAGCTAGCACAGGACGGCTTGGAACCACTGCGCAACAGGACAGGATGGCCCCTGTGTCTGGAATTGCACGCGATTCTGCCGAGAGGACATGACTTTGCGTACCTAGAGAAGCTGCAAAGATACTTAGCCGTGTTGGTTGAGAAACGAGACGTAGAGCTCATGCAGAAGGAGGATGTCAACACACAGCCGCTACCGTGGATTCGAAATGTGGTAGGTAAGAAATGCCCCGTTCCGATAGCTGGCGAGCTCGAAGGAGTGAGCGGGGTCCTGTCCCAGTACCTGAACCCGCTGCTACAATGGTTGTCACAACTGCGCTGGGTGGAGAAGGACACCACCTCGGAGGTGTCGGCGGTGGAACTGGCCATTGACTTCGAATGGACGACCGGAAAGTCTTTGGGAGGCCTGCTGGAAGATAGGGCGCGCAGAATCAAAGCTCTCATCGTAAAGATAAACACAGCATGCAGGGCACGGAAGAAGCGACGCCCCTTCCCAGCGGACGAGAGAAAAAGAGTGAAGTCTCTCATCGCCATTGGAGGAAAGGCAGCTATTGGTTTCTCCAGGAGGCCTATTTTCGCCACCCGGTCCACGCACGACAAGCTAATGGAATTGAAAGCCGACTACAAGCGGGACCGCATCACACGACTCCGCAAGACGCTCACGGCCTCAATCGGAATGAAAGCAATGCTCCAGAAGGGGAGTATTAACAGATAGACCCCCCCCCCTCCCATAGGGCGGCCCTTTAGCGGGGGGCTTGTCCTGTACTTTGAGTTTTTTCTTTTTCTTTTCTTCTTCTTCTTATTCTTTTGTTACCTGTGCGAAAAAGATTTCGTCAAAAAAAAAAAGAGGCTTAAAAAAAAAAAAAAAAAAAAAAAAAATGATGAAACTAACAATAAAAGGCACGTGGCTCCTGTACGGGTGTGTGGGTCTCACCATCTTGTGTTTTGCCTGTACGTACCCCATCTCCGTCTACGCATGCAAAGAAAGCGACGAGTGCTTGGGCCACCAAGGAGAGTACTTTCTGTCCAACACCATCAACTACCCTTACGCCAGCTGCATAGGCTCCTTCCTGCTGTCGTTCGGGGCCATGCTACTCGGCGCGGTACTATTGCTGAAACACATGGCCATCGATAAGTGCATTCCTGAGGAAAATGGCGAGCGGTGCCAAAAGATCAACAATGTCGGTGTGGGTTTGGGCGTGACATCTATGGTAGGGGCCATTGGGGTCTGCTCGTTTCAACTGGCCGCAATCCCATCTATGCATTACACTTTTGCAGCTTTATTTTTCGGCGGTGGGCTGCTATCTCTTTCCTGCTTCAGCTACCTTGACTATCTTCTCCATCACGATGGAACATCAATGGGAGTCGTCAGAGCACGCATTGCTTTCCTGATATGTGCTTTTTTATGCTTAACCACTTGGATCTTGATGGGTCTTGTTACTAACGATTTCAGTTCAACGCGGTACACCATCCCCACCGCAGTAATGGAGGTCTGTTGCTTCCTGTGCTTCGAGGCGGTGTTGGCAAGCTGGTACAGGGATTTTTGCACGCAATCTCTCACCCTAACCTCCCTTGACCCTTCTTCAGAATACACTCCTGTCAATGCTTGAAAAAAAAAAACTTTTTTTTTTTGTGCTGTGTCTTTCCATGTTATGTGATGTCTGTGCGAATATATGGCCTCCGATGCTCTTTTGTCGGTCAGGGAATCTTCTCGATCTTCGCGTTCCTTTGAGGGAAAGGCGAAAAAAGAAGAAGAAAAAAGTACACCCCCCCCACTCATATGGATATGCACTTCCTGCTAGAACTTGTCATCCTTGTGCCGAGAAGAAAAAAAAGAATTAATTTCCTTACTTTATTAGGTCTTACATTTTCTTTTTTCTGCATTTTCTCGCGTTTCTTTGCTCAGGCGAGATATAAAAAAAAATAAGCTCAAGTTCTCAAAATTATTGTCCCCCCCCCCCCCCCCCTCCCCCTTAATTCTTCTACATACGATTGGAGCAACTCCTGGGGGTTTATTTTTCTACACAGCCAAAAGAATGACCGAGTCTTGCTCCGGTTAGACTTTTTTGTTTGTGCTTTTGCGTTTCGCTCGAACACACGAGGAGGATGTGAAAGGGTTTCTGTCTGTCTTATTTTCTTGCTTTTTTTTTTTCTCTCTCTTTATATCTAATTCCATTTCAAAAGAACATGGCAGCTCCATTCTTCATCATCATCATTCTTTTTCTTTTGTGTGTGTTTGTTTTCATTTTTTTCTCCCCCCTCCGATCCACAAGAACAGGTCATCCCCCCCCACCCAACGATGTCTTCCCTGGGAGTCGCTCTGGCAGAGTTAGACTCAACAAAAGACGCATTACAGCATGAAGAATACGTAAATCTCAAGCGCAAGCTTTTCGAAAAGCACCTAGGGGTGTCGCCCTGTTTGACCGACAAAGAGAGCACCTTGAAGTACATGAAGGAGCAGGCTGTTGTAGCAGAAGTAGACGCAGCACTAAAACACTTGTTCGAAGCAAAACCACCGAACGCCGTCAGTTTTCTCGCCGATTATTTCACGAGGAAGGTGCAGCTGTCCCAACGGGGGAGGCCGCAGTCTGCCGCGCCGAGACACAAACAAACAAGAGGAACGAATCTATTCGAGAGGCTCGGAGGTGAAACCATGATGAAAACCATCGTTGAGCGGTTCTATGACAAGGTACTCGACGATAACCAGGTGGCGCATTTCTTCACAGGACACCTTATGTCGAAGCAGCAGGACATGCAGAACAAATTCTTGACTAAGCTCTTCGAAGGTCCTGACAACTACAACGGCAAAACCATGCAACAGGCTCACAAGAGACTGGTCAGCAACATGGGTCTGAACGACAAACACTTCGATATCATGATTTCACTGCTCCGCAACGTGCTCACCGATGCCAATGTCCTGCATGATGATGTGGATCGCTGCATTTCTCTAGTCGAATCAACAAGAACCGACGTTCTATGCAAGGACATGAAGGACGAGGCCCCGTCCCTTTATGAACGACTCGGCGGGTGTGCCGCGCTTAACGCTACGGTTGAAAACTTTTACGAGAAGGTTCTTGCAGACAGCAGAGTGAACGGCTTCTTCGAGGGTGTCGATATGAAGAAGCAGAAGCAGATACAGAAAGCCTTCCTCACCTTTGCTTTCGGTGGCCCCAACAAGTACTCCGGACGCAATATGCGCAAGGCACATGAGAAGCTTGTCAAGGAAAAAGGCCTGAACGACAGCCACTACGACGCCATCGTCGACCTCTTAGCAGAGACACTCAGCGAGCTAGGCGTCAGCGCCACAGAGATCAAAGCCGTTGCCGCGGTGGCCAACACTGTGAGGGACGATATCTTGTGCAAGGAGACGGGTACACCAACACCCGCGGCCAACGAGAGTCAACCAGAGCCGCCCACTCTGTTTGAAAGGCTTGGCGGTGCTGCTGCTGTCGACGCTGCCGTCGATCAGTTCTACGAAAAGGTACTCGCAGACAGCAGGGTGAAGGACTTCTTCGAAGGTGTTGATATGAAGAAACAACGAAAAATGCAAAAGGCCTTCCTCACCTTCGCCTTTGGCGGTCCCAACAAATACTCCGGACATTCCATGCAGAAGGCTCACGAGAAGCTTGTGAAGGAGAAGGGTCTGAACGAAACCCATTACAATGCGATCGTCGAACTGCTTGCAGAAACCCTGAAAGAACTAGGTGTTGGCGATGCTGATATTGGTGAGGTGGCGAAGGTGGCGAACAGTGTGAAGGATGATGTTCTGTGCAAAGGAATGGACTTAACACCACCTTCTCTGTTCGAAAGGCTTGGCGGTGCTGCTGCTGTCGACGCTGCCGTCGATCAGTTCTACGAAAAGGTACTCGCAGACAGCAGGGTGAAGGACTTCTTCGAAGGTGTTGATATGAACAAACAACGAAAAATGCAAAAGGCCTTCCTCACCTTCGCCTTTGGCGGTCCCAACAAATACTCCGGACATTCCATGCAGAAGGCTCACGAGAAGCTTGTGAAGGAGAAGGGTCTGAACGACAGCCACTACGATGCAATCGTGGAACTGCTTGGTGGGACTTTGAAGGAGCTTGGTGTTGGCAATGCCGATGTCGATGAAGTGGCTAAAATAGCAAACAGTGTGAGGGACGATGTTCTGTGCAAAGAGTTGGTGGCGCAAGCACCTTCTCTGTTCGAAAGGCTTGGCGGTGGTGCTGCTGTCGACGCTGCCGTCGATAAGTTCTACGAAAAGGTACTCGCAGACAGCAGGGTGAGGGACTTCTTCGAAGGTGTTGATATGAACAAACAACGAAAAATGCAAAAAGCCTTCCTCACCTTCGCCTTTGGCGGTCCCAACAAATACACCGGACATTCCATGCAGAAGGCTCACGAGAAGCTTGTGAAGGAGAAGGGTCTGAACGAAACCCATTACAATGTGATCGTCGAACTGCTTGCAGAAACCCTGAGAGAACTAGGTGTTAGTAATACCGACATCGATGAAGTGGCGAAGGTGGCGAACAGTGTGAAGGATGATGTTCTGTGCAAAGGAATGGAAACACCTCCCCTGTTCGAAAGGCTTGGCGGTGGTGCTGCTGTCGACGCTGCCGTTGATCAGTTCTACGAAAAGGTACTCGCAGACAGCAGGGTGAAGGACTTCTTCGAAGGTGTTGATATGAAGAAACAAAAGCAGATGCAAAAATCCTTCCTCACCCTTGCCTTCGGCGGTCCCAACAAATACTCCGGACGTTCCATGCAGAAGGCTCACGAGAAGCTTGTGAAGGAGAAAGGTCTGAACGAAACCCACTACAATGCGATCGTCGAACTGCTTGCAGAAACCCTGAAAGAGCTAGGTGTTGGCGATGCTGATATCGAGGAAGTGGCTAAAATAGCAAACAGTGTAAAAGACGACATCCTGTGCAAAGGAATGGACGTAACACCACCCCCTCTGTTCGAAAGGCTTGGCGGTGAAGCGGCTGTCGACGCTGCCGTCGATCAGTTCTACGAAAAGGTACTCGCAGACAGCAGGGTGAAGGACTTCTTCGAAGGTGTTGATATGAAGAAACAACGAAAAATGCAAAAGGCCTTCCTCACCTTCGCCTTCGGCGGTCTCAACAAATACTCCGGACATTCCATGCAGAAGGCTCACGAGAAGCTTGTGAAGGAGAAGGGTCTGAACGAAACCCATTACGATGCAATCGTCGAACTGCTTGCAGAAACCCTGAGAGAACTAGGTGTTAGTAATACCGACATCGATGAAGTGGCGAAGGTGGCGAACAGTGTGAAGGATGACATTCTATGCAAAGGAATGGAACAGGCGTCCCTGTTCAGCAGGCTAGGCGGAGCGGCAGCAGTGGATTCGGTGGTGGACCTACTCTATGATGTAATACTTGAAGACGACAGTCTGAGTAAATTCTTCTCACCAGAGGTAATGCCACAACTTCGTAAGATGCAAAAGGATTTCCTCACCTTCGCCTTCGGCGGGAATCCATCATACGAGGGCAGCTCAATGAGGAAAGCACACAAACGTGCTGTGAGCAACGGGCTCAGCGATGTACATTTCGACAAAGTTGCAAATCACATCACCGAATCTATGAAAGAGCTTGGCGTTTCAAAGTCTGATATCGAAGAGGTAGCAAAGGCGGTCGAGTCATTAAGAGATGACATCCTCTGCAAAGGCGAAGAAGGTGACCTTACTACCGCAGGTAACCTATTCGAACGGCTTGGAGGCGAGGTCGCTGTTGACACCACTGTTGGAATCTTTTACGACAAGGTTTTGAAGGACAGTAGGGTGAAGGACTTCTTCGAGGGTGTTGATATGAAGAAACAAAAACAAATGCAACGCGCGTTCCTCACCTTCGCCTTCGGCGGTCCCAACAAATACACCGGACATTCCATGCAGAAGGCTCACGAGAAGCTTGTGAAGGAGAAGGGTCTGAACGAAACCCATTACAATGTGATCGTCGAACTGCTTGCAGAAACCCTGAGAGAACTAGGTGTTAGTAATACCGACATCGATGAAGTGGCGAAGGTGGCGAACAGTGTGAAGGATGATGTTCTGTGCAAAGGAGCTGAAGTAACCGCAGAGGCAGAGGGTGAACCTTTAATTGATGTCATCACTGAGGAAGGCGTTGAAAGGGTAGTCGAAAAGCTTTTTGACAAGCTTATGCTTAACCCGGACACACAAAAGTTTTTCTCCACTGTAAAGATGCGAAAGCTCAAGGGGTTGGCCGTAGAGTACTTTGTCTCAGCCTTCGGTGGCGATGAATATTGCGGCCGCAACCTGCGCGTGGCCCACGAAAAGGTAGTTAGTGAGAGGGGACTAAACGATGCGAGTTATAACCTCTTCATGAAATTTTTTTCGGAATCACTTACCGAAGAAAACTTATCTGCCGCAGTTGTCTCGAGGGCGGTCGCACTAGCAGAGGATGCCCGTGGAGATGTGCTGTGTAAACCAGAATAGGCAAGCGGAACCCTTTTTTTTTTTTTTTTTTTTTTTTTTTGGCGGGCCGTTGCTAACCACTTCGTTCCTATCATAGTGAATTTTTTTTTGTTATTTCCATAACAAAACAGAATAAGAATAAGAAATGTACATTTATAACCCCCCCCCCCCAACACATGCTCACGACGCGCTTGAGATTTTCATTCACCGACCTCCCCCTTCTTCCCTTGTCATACTTCTCCGCTTTCCTCTCTTTTTTTTTAAATGTCTCTTTTTTTTTTTTTTTTTTTTTTTTTTTTTTTTTTTTTTTTTTTTTTTTTTTTTTTGTGAAAAGGAAGGTGACAGCATTACAACGGGACGGACATTGCCTCGAAGATCCAGCGCAGTGTGAAAGCACGGAGGGAGCTAAATTCAGGCTTCTCGGTGAATCGGAGCGCGATCATGCAGTTCGTAGCAGATAGGCCCGAGAGAGAGCTGGTAGCAGCAAAAACCAACGGTGCCATCTCGACCTCAATTGAAGAGATCGACCTAGCTTTCAGGTCGGCGTGGCGCCACATCTTTCGCAAATACGAAGAACGCCCCGAACCGCGCTACGACTCTTTTGAAGAGGCGTTTGGGACGCAGATCTCCCACCACCCGATGGTAGACCTCTCACTCACTCTGGACGATCTACGGGTAGTCCTGAAAAAGAAGGAGAAGCAGGAGTGCGCAGGGATCGACGGTTGGAGGCTGTGTGAACTCGCACATTTACCGGACGCACTGCTGGAGGGTTTCGTCTTTCTGTACGAATGGATAGAGGAAGGGGGACGATGGCCCAAGGCAGTCCTCACGGCGCTTGTAACTATGATCCCGAAAGGTGAGTCCGAAGAACCGCTGGAACACCGCCCAATCACGGTATCGAGTGCGTTCTACCGACTCTGGGCAGGCGCTAGACTACCCGCGATCCTCGAGTGGCAAGAGGCGTGGATCACCCCTCTCCAGTTCGGTTTCAGGCCGAAACACAGCACGGACGACCTCCTCGCCCGAGTCTGCACTAGTGTAGAGACGGCGAAAGTATCAGGTAAGCACCTCTATGGCCTCTCGGCTGACTTCAAAAAGTGCTTCGACTCGATCCCCCATGCGCTTACGTTCGATTTAGTGGAGCGTTTAGGCCTCAGCCAACTTATCCTGAGACCGATAAAATCCATCTACTCGGACCTAATCCGTCGGTTACGTTTCCCCATGGGGGTGGGCGCACCGTTCAGAACCACGAATGGGATTCTCCAGGGTTGTCCAATATCACCGGTCTTCATCAACGCGATCCTCGCTATATTCACCAAGAAATGCACGGCGAACCCTAGAAACGCCCATCCTGTGTCGTATGCAGACGACCTAAACTTCACGTCAGCTACCTCGGAGGCCGCGGTGCAACGCTCCGTTAACCTGCTTGGCACCCTCTGCAAGCTCACAGGGATGGCTATCCACCCGAAGAAAACTAAGTCGTTTGGAACGAAACCCAAGTACTGCGGCAACGTACAGCTACACGGGGAAACCTTCGACACGTCCTGCAAACTGCAGATCCTGAGGGGTACTGGTCTACTTCCAGCCTTGTAGAAGAGAGAACACGAGAGCCCGCAAGGCACTTGCGGAAATTGAGCGCCTCGCAGCAACGAAACTTTACCACAACCGCAAGGTACAGATCATCGCAGAGAACATCCTACCGTCCGCCTTCTACGGCGTCCTATTCGACCCAATCCCAGACTCTTGGCTGGTGAAATTGAAGAAGCAGATCACGTCATGCATCTGGGGCGCACGCAACCCGATGCGTTCCGCCAGTGCGCTGCTAGGGATTGCCTACAAAGGACACACCCTAGACCCTTACTCTTCGGTGGTCTATAAAGCCATTTCGACCCTAGGTCGCCTGTGCACACGACAGTCGAACAAGTCCCTATTCGAGTCGGGCTGGGAAACTTACAAGTACGCAATGGAGCGAGATGGAACGCCGTCGCTTTCGAAGGGGCCATTTGGTAATGCGGAAATATGGCTACGGGACATCGGGACGAGATGGAAGGACTTTATTAAAGAGTTGCCACGGGGCATGCCACACCTGAAACACGAGGTCAGAGCGCGGTTGAAAGAAAAACTGCGGGGCGAGCTCGCCGAAGAGCGGGACACTTTCAAAGGAATCGAGACAGGAGTGGACGAGATGAAGACGAACGTCCTACACAACGAGGTGGCGATCACCAACCCGCAGAAAGCGAGGAGAATCCTTTGTGCCGTTACTGGCGCCATCCTTCCACTGCACCCTAGAGCCTACGGCGACATGGATGGCACGCGAACGAAATGCCTTGGGTGTGACGCACCCTTCGACATTAGAGGCGGGACCAGCAACCTCCTGCTGCATACAATTTGGCACTGCCCGGCACACGCCGGTTTTAGAACGGCCAACGCCGACCGCGAATGGCTAGTGCAAGAACACACTAACTGGCCAACCTGCACCCGCGTACACGGCATCATTACCTCGGACTTGGACATCAGCCTATTGAGAGTCAAGGAGCTCCACCTGATGCTAGCAGAAGTGGCAGGCAAGCTCGAGAACCTGCACGCCGACAAGCAGGTCAGGTACACGAACCAGCATTTCTGGAATAGACCATTCCGACCGGGGAACCTCTTAACCCCGAAGCCTCTCCCCTGGTACCACGAACATGGGCTGCAGAAGAAATACTTCCCAGGCCTAATCCCATTTGTCCTCAACTGGCTGAACGCCCTAAAATGGGGCGAGGAAGGCGGGCAAGTTTCTAAGGCGGAACTAGCAGTCGACCTCATTGCAACGGAAAGGCTCCACATGGGTGGGGAAGACATAGCATGCTGGGCGAGAAAGCTCGGCAGGATTCTCAGCGTCTTAGAAAGGATCCATCTAAAAGGGACGGGGAATCATCTGATTCCGGCAGAAACTATGAAGTCAGTACACTCACTACGCACCCTAGGGCTCCACAGCCATGCCGTCACTGGCTACTCCACTCGTCCGATCTTCGCATCCCCGAAGGTCACCCACTCGATCCTAGAGGAACAAATGCGCACGCATTGCATCCTCAACAACTCGCTAGTTGGTTTCACGCCCAAGCTGCTGATGAGATACTACGACGGGCCTAAGGCACTACCACGACAGAAGGGATCAAACACTAGATGAGTTGATTGTCGTTAGGCGATCCTGTCACATACTGCAGGTTCCCTTCAAAGACATCTTTTTTTTTTTTTTTTTTCTTTTTTTTTTTTCGTTGATCTGAGGCCCTCATTTATTGATCAACGAGTCATGCCCCTGTATTTATATGACTCATGAAGCAGATGAAAGAAAGCAGAACATCATGGAACAACCAACAAAAAAAAAAAAAAAAAAAGGTCTTTCTTTCTTTTTTGTATTCATTTTTTTTCCCCATTTTTTTCCCCATCGTTCGGCTTCCGCAATCCATTGCCAATAATTCACAGTTTCAGCAAATTTAAAAAAAAAAAAAAAAAAAAAAAAAAAAGAGATCCACACTACCGTTATGGCAGCCCAAGGCCTTCTCAACATCAACAACATGAAAAAGTCCGACAAACGTATCGAAAGAAGGCGGCTTCTTACCTCTGTAGTCCAGCCCAAGAAGACTCTCTTCGAGAAGCTTGGTGGGGCACCCTCCATTGATGCTGCTGTTGACTTGTTCTACAAGAAGGTTCTTGCTGACAGAAGGGTGAACTCCTTCTTCAAGGGAACCGATATGAAGAAGCAACACAGGATGCAGAAGGCGTTCCTCACCTTTGCTTTCGGTGGTCCTGGCTCATACAGTGGGAAGAACATGAGGAAGGCACACCAGAAGATTGTGGACGAGCAGGGCCTGAACGACAGCCACTACGATGTGATTGTTGAGCTTCTTGGTGGTACTTTGAAGGAACTTGGTGTGTGTGATGCTGATGTTGCTGAGGCAGCCACCATTGCCAACAGTGTGAGGGATGATGTTCTGTGCAAGGACCCTGTTGCTGAGAAGAAGACCCTCTACGAGAAGCTTGGTGGGGCACCCTCTATTGATGCTGCTGTTGACTTGTTCTACAAGAAGGTTCTTGCAGACAGGAGGGTGAACTCCTTCTTCAAAGGAACCGATATGAAGAAGCAACACAGGATGCAGAAGGCGTTCCTCACCTTCGCCTTTGGTGGTCCCGGCTCATACAGTGGGAAGAACATGAGGAAGGCACACCAGAAGCTTGTGGACGAGCAGGGCCTGAACGACAGCCACTACGATGTGATTGTTGAGCTTCTTGGTGGTACTTTGAAGGAACTTGGTGTTTGTGATGCCGATGTCACTGAGGCAGCCACCATTGCCAACAGTGTGAGGGACGATGTTCTGTGCAAGGACCCTGTTGCTGAGAAGAAGTCTTGCGATGCTGCTGTTGACATGTTCTACGACAAGATTCTTGCTGATGAACATTTGAACTCCTTCTTCAAAGGAACAGATATGAAGAAAGAGTACAAGATGCAGAAGGCGTTCCTCACCTTCGCCTTTGGTGGTCCTGGCACATACAGTGGGAAGAACCCCCACGTCGTGTACCTCCTACTTTTCCTTTTCTTGTGCATGACTAAGATGGCTCCGGACCAGAAGCATACTCGTCGGGAAAGCCCAAGGGAGATAAAAGCACACAAACCCGTAGAGGAGCAGGTCTTGAACGACAGCCACTACGATGTGATTGTTGAGCTTCTTGGTGGTACCTTGAAGGAACTTGGTGCGTGTGATGCTGATGTTGCTGAGGCAGCCACCATTGCCAACAGTGTGAGGGATGATGTTCTGTGCAAGGACCCTGTTGCTGAGAAGAAGACCCTCTACGAGAAGCTTGGTGGGGCACCCTCCATTGATGCTGTTGTTGACTTGTTCTACAAGAAGGTTCTTGCAGACAGGAGGGTGAACTCCTTCTTCAAGGGAACCGATATGAAGAAGCAACACAGGATGCAGAAGGCGTTCCTCACCTTCGCCTTTGGTGGTCCCGGCTCATACAGTGGGAAGAACATGAGGAAGGCACACCAAAAGCTTGTGGACGAGCAGGGCCTGAACGACAGCCACTACGATGTGATTGTTGAGCTTCTTGGTGGTACCTTGAAGGAACTTGGTGTGTGTGATGCTGATGTCACTGAGGCAGCCACCATTGCCAACAGTGTGAGGGACGATGTTCTGTGCAAGGACCCTGTTGCTGAGAAGAAGACCCTTTACGAGAAGCTTGGTGGAGCACCCTCCATTGATGCTGCTGTTGACTTGTTCTACAAGAAGGTTCTTGCAGACAGAAGGGTGAACTCCTTCTTCAAAGGAACCGATATGAAGAAGCAACACAGGATGCAGAAGGCGTTCCTCACCTTCGCCTTTGGTGGTCCCGGCTCATACAGTGGGAAGAACATGAGGAAGGCACACCAGAACCTTGTAACAGTGCAGGGCCTGAACGACAGCCACTACGATGTGATTGTTGAGCTTCTTGGTGGTACCTTGAAAGAACTTGGTGTGTGTGATGCTGATGTCACTGAGGCAGCCACCATTGCCAACAGTGTGAGGGACGATGTTCTGTGCAAGGACCCTGTTGCTGAGAAGAAGACCCTCTACGAGAAGCTTGGTGGGGCACCCTCCATTGATGCTGCTGTTGACATGTTCTACAAGAAGGTTCTTGCTGACAGGAGGGTGAACTCCTTCTTCAAGGGAACCGATATGAAGAAGCAACACAGGATGCAGAAGGCGTTCCTCACCTTCGCCTTTGGTGGTCCTGGCTCATACAGTGGGAAGAACATGAGGAAGGCACACCAAAAGCTTGTGGACGAGCAGGGCCTGAACGACAGCCACTACGATGTGATTGTTGAGCTTCTTGGTGGTACCTTGAAGGAACTTGGTGTGTGTGATGCTGATGTCACTGAGGCAGCCACCATTGCCAACAGTGTGAGGGACGACGTTCTGTGCAAGGACCCTGTTGCTGAGAAGAAGACCCTCTTCGAGAAGCTTGGTGGGGCACCCTCCATTGATGCTGCTGTTGACTTGTTCTACAAGAAGGTTCTTGCAGACAGAAGGGTGAACTCCTTCTTCAAGGGAACCGACATGAAGAAGCAACACAGGATGCAGAAGGCGTTCCTCACCTTTGCTTTCGGTGGTCCTGGCTCATACAGTGGGAAGAACATGAGGAAGGCACACCAAAAGCTTGTAACGGTACAAGGCTTGAACGACAGCCACTACGATGTGATTGTTGAGCTTCTTGGTGGTACTTTGAAGGAACTTGGTGTGTGTGATGCTGATGTTGCTGAGGCTGCATCCATTGCCAACAGTGTGAGGGACGATGTTCTGTGCAAGTAGAAAGAAATAAAAGAAGGAAAAAAAAAAGTAAATGATGATGATGCGCGCTCTATAAATGTTGCACTTTTATTTAAAAGAAAAGGGGGAGGCGACGGTGTGTGGCGTGAATTTTTTTTCTCTCGTGTGTGTGGAATGAATTTATCTTATTCGTTTTGATTTTTTATTCTTGTTTATTGTGTTCAAAATGGAGAGTGGCCTGATTTTTTATTCAAAAGTCTACGGTGATAGCACATGTGAAAATTAGTGGCGTAACTTTTTTTACCATGCCCTTTTCAATAAAAGAGTGCAATTTTTTTTTTAAAAGTTTTTATTATAGCTAGCCGCGGCCCATCATCGCCCCTGCACACTGAAACATTATCGAACTTTTATTCTACTCTACCCCCCCCCTCTTTTTTTTAGTCTACGCAAGTGTACCTTCCAAGGTATCACTTCATCCCAATTATTTCCTCTCTTATTTCTTATTATTCTTTTTGTTGGGGCGGCTTTTGTTTTATGTTTTCTAAAGATTAAAGTCTTTAAAAGAGCACTTGACTAAAAGGCTCTTATATTCTTTGCTGTCTGAGGCTTCAAGCAACAAGGAGTAAAAAAAAGGCAGAGGAAAAAAAAAAAAAAGAAATAAAGATTCTCAAGAACGTCCCTTGATTCCACCAGCTGTCCGACAAATCCCTCTCAATTTTTTTTTTTTTTTTTGTTTTCGTTTTTTTGTTTTTTGTTTCCTTTCCCCAGCAAAAAAATATTTATTTTAAAAAGTATTTATTTTCTTTTATGTTCTTCTTCAACTACCTGCAAGCTTGTGGGGGGTTTTTTGACACAAGGTCGTCCAAAGAGTAGCGTCCCGTCGCCATCTTTTTGAGGTCACGTTTCAGCTCATGTGAAGGTCAGTGCGCAGTGCCCCCTTGTCTACAGTGTATTGTCGTGAAAAGCAACAACTCGAGAGGAACACCTCCTTGTTTTCAACCATTTTCTAGCACACCACAGTTCAAAAAAGAAGAAGAAACAAAATGGCCGCCAAGGGTCTTCTTGACATCAACAACATGAAGAAATCTGATAAAACCGCAGAAAGGCAACAGCTTCTAACTTCTGTTGTCCAGCCTAAAAAGTCCCTCTTCGAGAAGCTTGGTGGGGCACCCTCCATTGATGCTGCTGTTGACATGTTCTACGACAAGGTTCTTCAGGACGAACGTGTGAACTCCTTCTTCAAGGGAACCGATATGAAGAAGCAGCGAAGGATGCAGAAGGCGTTCCTCACCTTTGCTTTCGGTGGTCCCGGCTCATACAGTGGGAAGAACATGAGGAAGGCACACCAGAAACTTGTGGACGAGCAGGGCCTGAACGACAGCCACTACGATGTGATTGTTGAGCTTCTTGGTGGTACTTTGAAGGAACTTGGTGTGTGTGATGCTGATGTCACTGAGGCAGCCACCATTGCCAACAGTGTGAGGGATGATGTTCTGTGCAAGGACCCTGTTGCTGAGAAGAAGACCCTCTACGAGAAGCTTGGTGGGGCACCCTCCATTGATGCTGCTGTTGACATGTTCTACGACAAGGTTCTTGCTGACGAACGTGTGAACTCCTTCTTCAAGGGAACCGACATGAAGAAGCAGCGAAGGATGCAGAAGGCGTTCCTCACCTTCGCCTTTGGTGGTCCCGGCTCATACAGTGGGAAGAACATGAGGAAGGCACACCAGAAGCTTGTGGACGAGCAGGGCTTGAACGACAGCCACTACGATGTGATTGTTGAGCTTCTTGGCGGTACCTTGAAGGAACTTGGTGTGTGTGATGCTGATGTCACTGAGGCAGCCACCATTGCCAACAGTGTGAGGGACGATGTTCTGTGCAAGGACCCTGTTGCTGAGAAGAAGAGCCTCTACGAGAAGCTTGGTGGGGCACCCTCCATTGATGCTGCTGTTGACATGTTCTACGACAAGGTTCTTCAGGACAAACGTGTGAACTCCTTCTTCAAGGGAACCGATATGAAGAAGCAGCGAAGGATGCAGAAGGCGTTCCTCACCTTTGCTTTCGGTGGTCCTGGCTCATACAGTGGGAAGAACATGAGGAAGGCACACCAGAAGCTTGTGGACGAGCAGGGCTTGAACGACAGCCACTACGATGTGATTGTTGAGCTTCTTGGTGGTACTTTGAAGGAACTTGGTGTTTGTGATGCTGATGTTGCTGAGGCAGCCACCATTGCCAACAGTGTGAGGGACGATGTTCTGTGCAAGTAAAAGGGAAACTTAATGCTCATCCTCTCTCACATTTCACAAATTTTAATTTCTACATAATAAACGACGAAAAAAAAAAAAAAAAAAAAAAAAAGAATATGGGCATCGGCTTACTTATCATTTCCCTATCGTGTTTGCTTGACTGAACAATTTTGTTGTTTAGCTATAGACGAGGTCGGTCTGGCTAGAGGTGGAATTTAAAAAAAAAAAAAAAAAAAAAAAAAAAAAAAAAATCTCATCACATGATAAACTACTTCGGTAGCATCATACTGATGGCACTAACAAAGTTGAAAGTTGAGCACAAACTCCACCTTTTTTTTTTATCCCCCTATTCTTTTTTTTTCCGTCCCGTAAATACCTCCAATGCGAGGCGAAATAAAGGGGAGGATCGCTGGAATTATAAAAAAAAAAAAAAAAATACGTTGTTTTGTGACACAATAGCCCCTTTCTGTTCTTTGCTTGAAGCTTCATAAGCAAAAAGAAAGGGGCGACTCCTCACGGGGAAGCTTAACAGCTTTCTGTGACGCAATGTGCTTTTTTTTTTTTATTTACTGGTTCTTCTTTCTTTTCAAAAATCCACAAAAAAAAAAAATAAATAAAAAGGATCAGCTCTGTGAATACATAAAAAAAAAAAAAAAAGCACGCTGAATGTAATATTTAAAAAAAAAAAATCTTTTTTCTTTTTTTCAAACACGTTCCCTGTGTGGAACCACCCATCGCCTCCACCCCTTCTTATTTCTTTAGTACGGGTCGTCTCACAAAGACGTCCCTTAACTCATATATATTTTTGGAAGTATGCTTCTACTACTAGGAACCATCCTCTTGACTTGAACTCAACATACTTTTCACTTTATTTCCTAAGGATTCGTGGCTTGCTTAGAGCTGCTAACATCATGGATTTCTTTTTTTCTCATTTGGTAAACTAACACATTCATTCAAGAGAACCGGCAATGAGTCTCTACAGAATATCTACTTCGATATTTCTTTTTTTTTTTTCTTCTTCTCTTTTCTTTTTTAGTTTTCATTTCCCTGCTTCGGGTCTGAATACCCCTACAAAAAAAAAAAAAAAAAAAAAGAAGAAGAAGCTGCTTATTGTATCATCACTGTTTAGAAAGCGATCCAAAGGAAGAAAAAAAAAAAAAAAAGGAGTGAGGAAAAAAAAAAAAAAAAAAAAAGAGGGGGAAAAAAAAAGGAAAGAATTCTCTTTTTCTTTTATTTTTTCGATGTTTCTTTTTTTTTTTTTTTTTTTTTTTGTATTCCTTTTCTCCCCTCTCCCCCTTCCAGCACCTTTATTTAACATTCATATCTTTAAAAAAAAAAAAGAAAAAAAAAAGAATAAAGGGGGATGTTTTGCGAGAACTTTAGAAAGAAGAAAGAAGAAAAAAAAAAAAAGTGACAATTTTTTTCTGGAACTACTATTAAAGTGATGCTCAAAATTCACTGGCAAAAGCCAATAGCAGTTTACATACGTCTCTTTTAAGAGAAACGAAGGAGGAAAAAAAAAAAAAAAAGAAATCAAAATGAAGGTGTTTTACATATCCCTCTCTCTCCCCTCCCATGTCGGTACACGGCTTGTCAATAGCTATATTCTGCCCTCCCCTCCCCACTTTTATTTTTCGCTGCTTTTTTCCTTTTTTTTTCGTTATCTCCCTTCCTGAGCTTTTTGTTTTATGAGCTCACAAGAAGCGGATTTCATTTATTGTCTCCCTCTCTGTTGTTTTTTTTTTTTTTTTCTTTTTTTTCTTTTTTACCTTCATAATCAGAAGAATTCTTTTTTTTTTTTATGTTTTTATTTTTATTTACTTATCCGCAATCCCTCTTTCGTTAATAAAAAAAAAATATTTTTTTTATATTATTTTTTTTTTTTTCCTCATATTTCCCTCTTTCTTTTTTCCTCTTTTTCCCTGAGTTTTCTTTTTAGAAAAAAAAAAAAAAAAAAAAAAATCCCCCCTCAGGATTGGTGGCACAAGAAAAAAAAAAAAAAAAAAAAAAAAAATGTCTCGAAACGTGAAAATAGCACTGTTTTTTTTTTTCTCCGTGTGGATGATCCGGACGCTCGTTGCAACGTGGTGGGTGGTCTGGGGGAACGGATCGGGTTCCGATCCAGCCAACTCGTCACCCCCAAGACTAAAACCACAGCTAAGAGCAAACCTATCAACCCCCCAAATAAAAGACATAAGACAAGTAATCATCATAGGCGGCGGCGTAGCCGGCCTATCCGCAGGTGTCTACACAAGCAGAGCAGGCATCGACACCGTAATCATCTCAGAGGGCAGCTCACAGCTAAGCATGACATCAAACGTACAAAACTACCCAGGAGTCCCGCCAACAACTGGCGTTGAACTCCTCCTCCAGATCAGCAAGCAAGCCACCGGTACAGGTGCCGTACTATACCCGTCATCCGTGAAACAAATTGAAACAAGTACCTACCCGTTTCAAATAACAACCGGCAACAACTCAATCCTCTACGCATGGGCGGTTATCCTTGCAACTGGCGCATCACCAAGATGGCCGAAACTTCGAAACGAATTAAAATACATGGGCAGATATATACATTCTTGTCCTTTATGTGACGGGTCCTTATACACAGACAAGCGGGTTGTGGTGATAGGAGGTGGTGACAGTGCTTTTGAAGCTGTTTTGTACCTTGCCAAGCTTGTTTCTGTTGTGACGGTGCTGCACAGGCGGGAACAGTGGAAAGCTTCGGAGATTCTTCGGTCGAAGCTGCCGAAGAATGTTGTGTTGCGTCCTGGGGTTGAACCGATGTCGTGGGAGGGCACACCAGACGATATCCTCACAGGTATCACGTTTCGCGACACTTCTACCAACAAAGAAGAAACCCTTCAAATCGACGGTGCGTTCATCGCGATAGGGAACGAGCCTTCAACGTCTTACTTAACATCAACCGATGTCCGCCTTGAACCGACAAGACATGTTACTGTTTTCGACAGTATACACACCACAGTTGAGGGTATCTACGCGGCGGGGGAGGTTTCGGACAGCAGGTTCAGACAAGCTGTCACTGCTGCGAGTATGGGAGCGATGGCTGCCATCGAAGTTGAAAAATGGCTTTTGAGTATAAAACAGTGTGGGGTTTCGGGGCATTTGGTAACCCCACCCCCGCCTCCTGTGACACAGCGACCTTCGAAACAGGTTGCATTTGACTTGGAATGTGAAGAGATAGCCCGTTCCTGTTTAGACGCATTTGTAAATTCTCACGCTGTTGTTATATTCTCCAAAACGTACTGTCCTTACTGCACCACTGCCAAGGAGATGATCGCTTCTCTCAATATTGCGGACGTTGCTGTTATCGAGCTGGACACGTCCCCCCGTGGCTCGGCTGTGCACGATGTCCTCAAAAAGAAAACGGGCCGCCGCACCGTTCCGAACATATTTGTTCGCGGGAGGAACATCGGCGGCAGCGAGGAGCTGGCCAAGGAGCTGCCTTTCCTGGAACTGCTTTTGAAGAAGAACGGGTGATCTTTTTTTTTTTTTTTTTTTTTTTTTTTTTTTTTACTATTAATTATTATTTATTTCGCCGAGAGCGACTTGGCTGTTTAATAGTGCGATGTGCAGAAGGCCATGATGACTGAGATAATGGTACCGCACGAACTATATGCGCATCCTCGAGGCATGAAGAGGTAGTGACCTACGAGAGAGCAAAACACGTCGAATGCACGCAAGGCATGCCGCCGGACTAGTTGGTGAGAGCGAGGTTTCCCCCCTTTTCTTTTTTCTGTTCTTCTTCCTCTTCTTTTTTTTTTTTTTCCAAAAAAAACCATCCCAGGGCTGTCCACACACAATGCCGTCCCCTCAGAGCCCGAACCGTGCCCCCATCCCGCCCACACCGGGGACAGTGACATCGACGACATCCGGCCCGCAGTGTGCGATATGCATGTCTGGGCTTGCAGACGGGAAGGTGTTGGAGCCTTGTGAGCATGCAATCTGCATGCCTTGTTTTGGAACATGGGCACAGACATGTAGATGTGCCATTCCAGGTGTACCCCCGGAGTGTATCCACTGCAGCAGCGGGAAGGTCGAGTGCCCGTTCTGCAGGGAGCTGACAACACACCCCGCAGAGTCGAAGAACGACCAGCGCAGACGGAAGGTAGAACGGGACCAACGCCACGCCCTCCGCAGGGCAAGGGAACGCCATGCGGCAGAACAGCGCGCTGGGGGGTACGTTAAAAAAAACTTCAAGATCAAGAAGAACGTGGAAGGGACCATCGGCGTCAGATTCCGTGGGAGGGAAGTCACGGAAGTACTGCAAGGAACACCTGCCTACACCACAGGGATCAGACAGGGCATGCGCATCAAACAGATCGAAGGCACTGCTGTGCAGGACCACTCCGACGCCGTCCACGACGCTCTAAAGTCAGCACCTACCGTGTTCATGATGACAGTGGATGCTCCTAAGAACCAAGAAAGGGAAAGGGAAGCCCAACAACAACCCCCAGCACGTGTTGAAAGACCAAGGCAGGAGGAAAGGGAAAGGGAAGCTCAACAACCCCCAGTACGCGTTGAGAGACCAAGGCAGGAGGAAAGGGAACGCGTCAGGGAAAGAGTCGCGGCACAACCCAGACCTGATGTGGAACGCCAGCAGAAGGTTTTGGCTGAAATGAGAGAGCGTGCCGAACGGGAAAAGGAAAAAGAGAAGCAGCGCCTGCGTGATATGGAAAAAGAGCGGGCTCGTGCCCAGCACAAGCAGCTGCACAATTACCGGCAGAACCACCACGGGATGTGGCAGCCTGTCAGTGGTAGGCCTCCTCAGACGGCACACAACCTCCCTATGCAGCCACAGTACAGAACCGCGCCTCATCATGATCACATGGCTCACCTGCGCAACCCTTATGCGCTGCCGTATGGCAACCACAGGAACGGGTATCAGCAGAGGCCTGCTCTTCCTCATCACCACCCACACCGCCCCCTGAATATGCCTTGACTGATATGATGGTGTTATAAAAGATGATAAAAAAAAAATTTTTTTTTTTTGTCTCCTCCCCGTGTCAAAATTCGAAATAGGGAAATGGAGAGTGGTTTGGGAGGAGGGGGGGAATCATATAAATAATAAAAGTTTTTTTTTTACCCTCCCTCTCTCTCTCTCTTCTTCTCTCTTGTCTCCGTAGAAAACGATATTTAAAAATTAAATCTTTTAAAAATCTTTTTTTTTTTGTCTTACCAACACCCTCCCCATGCCCTCATTGTTAGAACAACTATAGAATTTTCGTTTTTTTTTTTTTTTTTTTTTTTTTTTTTTCCCTCTCAGCTTGTTTTTTTTTTCCTCTTTTTTCTCCTCCATTGTCGATGATTTTTTTTTTCCTCTTTTTTTTTTTCTTTCTCTTCTTCGCTCGAAATAAAAAAAAAAAAAAAAAAAAGAACAAATAATAATAAAAAAATGGACGTCGATCCCAATGTCGCGATGCAGATGATGTCACGAGGCGGAGAGTTCTGGAAGTACCATTACCGGCAAGTAGGGAGGCCGAGCAGAGTGATGGTCAGGCTCATCGGCACAGGTGATGACAGAGCCTTCGCCTGGAAGGACGTCGGCGACAGGGAATTCGCAGCTCTGATTTCCGTCAGCGACGTCACCGAAGTGAAAAAAGGCCCCGGCTCTAGAACCTTCGCGGAAAACCAAGCCTCCATAATCAACCCAAACATGTGCTTCACCATCTACACTAGAGGACGTACCCTCGACCTCGAAGCTGTGCATCCCGAGGACCTTAAAATTTGGGTCTCAGGAATTCGCCACCTCTTGAATTCCGCAGGGAAGGTTGCTAGGGAGCGCGACGACACGAATTACACTTACATTAACAGCCGCACCAAGGAGGAATGGCTCTACGATGGGGGCAGGATGGTCCAGCACCGTGAACGCGGCCCCGACATGGGCGGTAGAGGCCACTCCGACATGGTGGAGGACCTCGAGAGACACATGGAAATGTCGTGCCATAATGGTGTGCGAGAGAAAAAAAAAAAAAAAGGGAAAAAAAAAAAAATCATATACAGATCCCCTTGACTCTATTGAGGAGTGGCTTGCTATGAAGAGGCAGACCAGCAGGGCTCTCGGACCGCCACCTGAACCCCTTGACGTTGACCAGTGGTTCAAGGCCGGGCCGTACCGTAACGAGCAGCCCCAACCTTCACAGAACCCTGCGTATGAAGGGGAAAGATTGGAGGGAAAAAAAAAAAAAAAAAAAAAAAAAAAAACAGGATTCCTGCCTTCCCTACCCCTGCTGGGCCCCCTGGGGTGACATCGGATAATTATCATGCTGGTTTTGAAGCTGGATTGAGGCAGGCTCAGCATGCTCCGCCTGCTGTGCAGCAGCAGGGGCCTCCTCAGGGTGGGTTCCGGCCTCAGGGCCAGTTTGGGTATTGATTTTTGTTGTTTTTTTTTGTTGTTTTTTTGTTTCTTCTCCTCTCCTCCCCCATTTGTGCAGAAAGAAATTGAGAAAAGATTGTATTTCCTCATCCTCCTCCTCCTCCTCTTCCGCCCTTTTTTGTTTAGATGTACTCCCCCCCTTGGAAAATTTTTCCTTCTTTTTTTTTTTGCAGGCGTAGTTTTTTTTCCTTTTATCCAAGAAAAAGAGCAACAAAAAGTTTTCTTTGTGTTTCCCCACCCCCCTTTTTTTTACCCTGTTCTCCCCCCCCCCCCCCCCCATCCTCTTTTTTTCTTTGTTAGGTTTCTTGCCTCACTCTCTACTTTGTTTGTATGATGAAAGAAAAAAAACATTTTTATATTTCACCCCCCCCCCCCCAACTTTCTCACCACCCATCTTCGGCCAGAACAGAAACACGATGATAATTTTTTATTTTATGTTGAAAAAAGGGTAACAAAAAAAAACCCCCCCCAATAAAAAAAAGGGAAGGGAGAGTGCAGAGGGGAAAGGGGGGAGAGACCTCACGCGAGACGAGCTATAGAAGAAAAAATAGCAGAAGAAGAGAAAAAAAAAGACAGCGCCCCCCTCAACCCTGTTCCCCCCCCCCCCCCCCCCCCCCCCTCCCTCCCCCATCCCTGTTGTCAAGTTATTTGTTATTTTTACCCCCCAAACCCTCCAAAAATCCCAGCAAAAAAGAAAAAAAAAAAAAAAAAAAAAAAGGAAATAAAGCAAAACAAAACAAAAAAATGATTTCCGCCTCAGAGTACCCCGAGATGGGGGCTCAGGTTGGTGCTTTGGAACAGTTGGATGGTGCGCCACGTTATTGTTTTAAAACAGAGGGTCCCGACGGGCAGCAACGGGAAATGGGCCAGCAAGACCTCATCGGCGGCGGCGCCTACGGCATGGTCGCAAAATGCTACGACAGAAAATGGGGCCGCAGCGTCGCCGTCAAGCGCATGTGCTGGCAGACAATAGAACGCGAGGTCCGACGCGTCATAAGGGAAATCCAAGTCCTGCGACACGTAAACCACCCCAACCTTGTCCATCTCCTAGGACTGTACACAACACCCACAGGCAACGAATCTGAAAGCCGATCAGGCGTTTCCCCTTACGGGGTGTTCATAGTGACAGAACTCATGGACATGCCTCTGAGCCAACTTATATCCCAACATGCCAACGCATGGAATCTTTCAGGCCACCAGCGAGGGCAGTTTCAAATAGAACACGTAATATGGCTGGCGCACCAAATGCTACACGGTCTGCACGGGTTGCACAGTGCCGACATCATCCACAGAGACATCAAGCCGCACAATCTTCTTGTGAACATGGCTGACACTACTCTGCGTATTTGTGATTTCGGGCTTGCTCGTGTCTCGCGGTCTGATGTGAGATCGTGCAATGTGTCGCACTATGTGGTGACGAGGTACTACCGGGCACCAGAAATCGTATTTGGTTCAAAAACCTTGGACAGCAGCATGGATATCTGGGCAGCGGGGTGCGTTATCGCAGAAATGGTGATTGCTGAACCACTGCTCGCCATAAATTCCACAACGGTGGACGGACGGTATTTTTTTTTTTTGGGGAAAAAAAAAAAAAAAAGGTACCATGGTGGGCGTGCTTCGCAAGCTCTTCTTCGAATTTTGAACCGGTTGGGGAAGCCCAGTGCGGAGGACATTGATGCCGTGCCGCATGATAATGTGAGGCAGTACCTTTCTAAAATTAGCGGGACGCATATGGAGAAGGGCAGCACCGAACGGGATGTGAAACAGTTCATAAGGAGCAACGTATGACAAGAAAAAAAAAAAAAAAAAAGAAATACAGTTAAAACTGCCGCAAGAAGGAGACGCCGGATCAAAAGTCGAGCAGACCCTCGAATTAATCGACGGCATGCTGCAATTCAACCCGGCATCCCGGCCCACCGCCAGGAAACTCCTCGTCAACGAGGTTTTTGCATCCTTTGCGAGAGAAGATCTCATCCAGTCTTGCGCACCTCTTGACGATGTCGATCCAACCGAAATGGCGGATTTCACATTAGTTCGTGGAGTTACAATGCTGAAAGATGAAATTGAACGAACGGTAATCGACGAATCGTGGTTGGAAGAAGAGTGCGAAGAAGAAGAAGAAGAAGAAGGCATGACCGCTATACAATTTTTAACCCTCGCTGCAACCGGCGCCGCGCCAACACAAGCCCTTTGGCAATCGTTGTTACGGGACCATATGAGTATAATAGCACCTGCTTTAAGCTCTTTACACATTTCACCGAATTTGGAAGCTTTAGTTTCGTTGGGTCCTCAGCAGTTGAGGGATTTGTATAAGCTTGTGGGACCGGCTATGCAGAATGCGGCGCTTAGCTTTATAAATAGTTCTGACTCCAGCATCGTGCCCACCACCATCACGTTGGCCAACGTAACAGAATTGCAGCCTATTATTTACGGTAAGTTGGCGGAGCTGGACCCCACCTCGGAGCACGCGGAGGTGTTGCGGGAAAACTTGGATTTCCTTGTGAACAGCACAATGCTTCCGCTTCCCCCTGTAGGATCCACCCCCAAGGTCGTTGACTGGACCACACCAGCTGGGGAGCCAGAGGACGACGAGGCAATGGAGAGTGGGGACTTCGCGTTCGAACAGTGAAAGGGGTTGGGAAAAAAAAAAAAAGAAAAAAAAAAAAAAGTGTTCACAATATATGGGTTGAAAAGTGTATTTTCTCTTCTTTTCTTTTTTTTGGGGGGGGGAAAAACACTGGTCTTTACTAGTTTTTTTTTTTTTTTTCCAATTCTTCTAGCATTTTTGTTTTGGATGCGGGGGGAAAAAAAAAAGAGGGGGGAAAGCCCTCCCCCCTCCCCCCTGATCTTTTATATTTCTTCTGATTACCCCTACCCTTTTTTTTTTTGAAGGTTTCTTTTCTTGAATACAGTCCTTCCCTAGTCTATCCCCCTCCTCTCCCCCCTCCATGGGTTTTACAAGGGGATACAGGATAGTATGGAAGGGAGCTCTTCTTTCTTTCTTTTTTTTTTCCCCCCTTTTTTTTTATCTCGTTCTCTCTATCCCTCTTCTCGCACCCGTTTCCCCTTTGGCTTTTTTTTTTCCTTCTCCCCTCCTTTTTTTTTTCCTTTCTTCTTTTTTTTTTCTTTTTTTTTTCTTTTTTTTTTTTTGGCTTATCACAACCCTTTTTTTTTTTTAAATTTTATATCCTCCTTTCTATCTGCCAGAGCGGGCGGGGGTGGGGGAGGGGGGGTGGAATACAACAAAAAAAAAAAAAGAGAGAAATGATATCTACCGTGCGAAAGATTTTCGTGAAGATCAAAGACAGGGTCTCGGGGAGAAAAAAACAGCAAAAGGTTTTGGCCGAGCTGGTGCGGAGGAAAGAGCATTGCATGAAGCTACAGCAGAGGGTGCAGGTTCTCAACGCAGAAATACAGAATTTGAAGAAGGAGTGCAAGTGCTTAACAAAGGATATAATGGAGCATCCTTACATAGCTGTGGGAGTAATTAAGAATCAATTCATCAGCATCATCGACACCCGCCCTCCAGAGGTGAGCCAACGAAGGTACAGTGCAACTTCCCCAACAGTGAAGGAAACCTGCGACACGCTGCAGGGCCATGTTTTCTGCCTTCTTCGATTGCGTTCCTTCTACATTGAGAGGTACAGCTCCCTCTCTGGTATAAGAGAGGCTCTTCTGATCCCGAAGGTAAAACCAAAAGTGGAACCCCCCATAGAGTCAAAATTTTTTTTGGTGGCGGAGAATGAACCTGACGAAGAAGTAAGGGCGATAATGGAAATGCTGTGATGTTTTAAGGTTTTTTTTTTTTTTTTTTTTTTTTTTTTTTTTTTTTTTTTTACTTTTTATATTTGCACACTTTTATTGATGATGCAAGAGAAGAAAAAAAGAATTTTTTCTTTTTTCTTTCTTTTTTTTTTTTTCCACCGTTCTTTTTGGTGATGACGAGTGATGTCGTCTATTTCTTTTTTGTGTTGAAATTCAGGGAATTTAAAAAAAAAAAAAAAAAAAAAAAAAGACTAATTTATTTAGTGTGAAAATAAGATACGTATGATTTCCACGTGTGTTGGCAGTGGTTTAACCAGTGAATGAGTTACACATGCCACCACAAGTGGAAATCAGATCTATTTTTCACTAAATGCGTTGCTTTATTTCACGACAGCCAGATTTGAAGGTGTGGGGTATTACAGGTTCGTTACAAGTTACAAGTTTTACATCAGTATCAACATCAAGGCTTATCTTCTGCGGGGCTGTGCGGCCCGCTTTCGGCTTTTTCACAGCACCTTTTACTGCAGGGCCAGCGTGAATTCACGAATAAAGTAATTTTCACTCCTGGACCTGTTTTTTTTTTTTCTAATAAAACAAGCCTGAAAATAAAGTGAAATATTTATATTCACTCACACACTTGAAAAATCTGGCTGGAGTTGTATTTGAAAAAAAAAAAAAAAAAAAAAAAAAAAAACGTACCAATAAGTAACAAGAACGAAAGAAAAAGAAAAGAAAATAAAAGGGGAAAAAAAAAAACCTCTTTTAACTCAGAGGGTGCACGTTCCCCCCCCCTTTTTTTTGCTTGAACAAAGAAAACAACAAATTTGAAATGAATTGTACTTCTTGCTAAGAGGTGTCGAGACAGCTTTGTTTTCAGCTTCAACCTTCTGCTGCAATAAAACCGACTTTGAACAAACAAGATGATGAACGGGACACACAAAAAATATTAACAACCTTGCCTTGTGCTGTTCTTTTTTTTTTCAACTTTTGACTCTTTGGCTGGTCTTTGTAAAAGCAGCCTTTTAATTGTGTAGTGCTAAACGGTTAACAAATCTGATTTTTATTTTCTTGTCCGTTTTTGGTGTTGGGGGCCAGTATCAGAGGGGTGATCCCATCCCCTTCTGAGGCCTGAGCTTACTTTTTTTTTTCTTCTTCTTTTCTCTGTATTTGTTTTTTTTTTGCACGAACAAGAAAAAACAATATATGAGCTCGTCGGGGGGGAAAATAGCTATTTATTAAGTGAAAATAAGATAGCATTATTTCACGCGTGGTGGCAGGGGGTTTAAGTTCACTCGCTTCGCTCGTGAACTAATATCCCGTTTACTTCACGAGCGCAGCGAGTGAAAATAAAAAGCTCCGAGTTAAACCTGCCACCACAAGTGGAATAATGCTCTTATTTTCACTAATACGTTGTTTTATTTAACAAGAGCCGGGTTTGAAAGGGTGGGAGGTTACAGGGTTGGGATTTGGGTTACAGTGTGTGGGAGATACAACGTCGCTAAATTTCAGTTTGTGCGACTCTTTTGTCCTCATCCCGCTTGCAAACATGCAAGCTGCATATGCCTGACACACGTTGTAGGGGTCGCTGAATTTCACTGCCAGATACTCTTTCATTTGTTCCTGACTTAATACCGAAGCTTTTTTTCGCCTCATGGCCTTCTTCAAAAGAAGTGCAACCCCGGGAAAACTCTGCATTTTTTTACCGAAGTTTCGTTGGGTGATGGCGTTGATCTTGCTGTAACTTGCCCTAAACCTAGGTGGAATAGGTGAAATTAGGCCCAGGAGTGAAATAATGTTACAGCAAGTAACTTGTAATTTCAAGGTAACTCCCACCCTTGAAAACCCGGCTCGAGTTATATAAAAAAAAAAAAAAAAAAAAAAAGTCAACACATTTTATTTGGCAGAAATCTTTTGTTTTGATTCCTGAAAAGTGAAAAATTCCCGAACGGACAAGCGCCCGGGTCATTTTTCGCGTCTGGGAATTTTTCTTGAGGGGCGGCCCCTGGAAGTTGCGAAGAAACGCCACCAACGTCACTGGATTTCAGACCAAACAAGAAGCCCAGCTGCTCTTGATAGGCTGGCGAGGTGGTGGGGGGGACTTCTTGACCCGAGGTACGGAGCCCGGGTAGTCCTTTCCCCTTGCAGGCTGGGTCTGGCCCTTGTAAATAACTGCGGAGGAAATTTTTCTCGGGCACAGGACTTGTTTCACATGAAGCGTCACTCAAGGAATAAAAAGCACATCTGGCCGCCAGCAATTCTGCACACAAAGTGGTGTAGGTACTTTTGTACTTAGAAACCTTCAGAGGGGTTTTCCGTTGTAAAAGAGGTTCATTTGTTTGACATTTTTTTTTTTTTTTGACTGATTTTATTTTATTGTAGAAAATGCCCCCATCATCACAATGGTATTCTTTTTTTTTTTTTTTTTTTTTCTTTTCTTTTTTTTTCCTTCCTACACAAGCTTGAGTAGAACGTACCCCCCTCCCCCCCATAGAGCACATTTCTCTTTATGTGGCAAAACAATGCGTTTAGTGGAAACAAGCATGAAGCTTCAGTTCGACCACGAAAAATACGCTTGGTCACACACATCCCACCACCCCTACCTACTTACAGAACCGATTATTCTTTTTTTTTTTCTTTCTCTTTTTTTTTTTAAAACCCAAATACCGGGGGAATGTGAAATTGAACGGGGGAGACCTTTGCCACGACCAATAGTCTGCAAATCTTAGGGGTACAAATCTACTTCCAGCCGAGCAGGAGGGATAACTCGAGGGTCCACAAAGCCCTGGCCGGAATAGAACGCCTCTCCTCAACTAGGCTATACCACGATCGCAAGGTACGGACCATCGCGGAGAACATCCTGCCATCCGCCTTCTACGGCATCCTATTCGACCCAATCCCGGACTCTTGGCTGGAGAGATTGAAGAAGCGGATCACTCTTTGCGTCTGGGGTGCCCGCAACCCGATGCGCTCCTCCAGCGCCCTGCTGGGGATTTCCCATAAGGGACACACCCTGGACCCGTACTCTACAGCGATCTACAAGGCCATCTCTACTCTGGGACGACTTTGCACACGGCATTCGAACACGTCCCTTTTCATATCATGCTGGGAAGCGTACAGGAGAGCAAGGGATCAAGGCTCTCCATCATTTCCGATGGGACCATTTGCCAATGCAGACCTGTGGCTCCGAGAATGATCATCAACACAGTGGAGATTTATTAAAAGAAGAACACACCGTAAACAAAAAAGAATAATGCAGAACGTTGAGAAGTACAAGAAAGGGGTGCACCTCGGGTCAGGGGGCCAGGGGTCGGTGTACAAGGCGGTGAGGAGGATTGACGGGAAGGAGTTCGCGATGAAGGTGGTGGAGGCGGCGACGAAGGAGGAGTACGCGAGGGACGCGAGGGAGGTGGAGAACATGCTGCAGCTGAAGCACAGGAATGTGGTCCCGTGCGTGGACTACTTTGGAACGACAGAGCTGTTGGCTCCTGGGGTGATGCAGTGGGAGCTCCACATCGTGATGCCCCTGTACACTGGAGGGGACCTGCAGAAGCTCCTGGAGAGGGAGGGACCGCTCTCTCGGGAGAAGGCAGTGAGGTTGCTGCGGGAGGTGGCTGAGGCGCTCGCCTACTTGCACGGGAAGGGTTGGATCCACAGGGACGTGAAGCCTCAGAACATCATGGTGGACGACGGCAACAACAGCAACTCCGAGACAGGATTCGTTCTGGCTGACCTGGGACTGTCGAGGGCTGTTGTTGGTGCAAGTGGTAGCAGCAGCAGCAGCAGCATGATCACTTCTTCTGGAGCGACCGCCAACAGCGTTGTGGGGACCCCCGCCTTCATGGCACCCGACTTTGTAGGTCCGTACACCAACAAGGTGGACATGTGGGCCCTCGGGGTGACCGTGTGCTTCGTCGTTCTGGAGGACGAGAAGCTGAGGGAACGCTTTCTGAAGTACCTGAAGATGAACCGGGACCTTGTGATGGGTGAGCTGGAAGGACGCCTCCCGAAGCTTGTGGGGGAGTCTGTGGGGACCCTGCTGCTCCGCCTCCTCTGCGAGGACCCTTTGAAACGCCCGACCGCTTCTGAGGTTCTGTCTGTGCTGACGACTCCACCTGCGATGACGACGACGACTACAACAACGATGACGATGATGGAGCTTCTGGCCTTCGCGGACTTTGGTGGTGAGGAGAGGAAGAGGCTACTCCTTGTGGCTGTGGGATCGGGTGTGGAGGAGGTTCGGGTGGCGGCCGAGGAGGCCTTTGCAAAGGACGGGCTGGAACGGGTTCACAGGGTGGAGGTCTTCAACAGCAACTTCGATCTGTTCGTGGATGCCGACAGCAGGACTGTCTTCCATGACAAGGAACGGGTGAAGGTCTTCCCTGAGCACACCAACAACAAGAACAACATGCACCACCACCACCACGATCCGAACCAACATCAGCATCATCCCGTTTTGGCCTTGAAGGAAGCAAGCCGGCTCACCTCAGAGGAAGAAGCGAAGAGGAAGGGTCTCGTTGTGGAGTGGGAAGAAGGCATGGAGGGGTTCTTGGGAATGATGGAAAAGATGCAGGTGGTGGTGAAGCACAACAACAACAACATCTACCACCACCACGATCCGAACCAACATCAGCATCATCCCGTTTTGGCCTCGAAGGTAGCACGCCGGCTCACCTCAGAGGAAGAAGCGAAGAGGAAGGGTCTCGTTGTGGAGTGGGAAGAAGGCATGGAGGGGTTCTTGGGAATGATGGGAAAGATGCAGGTGGTGGTGAAGCACAACGAGCTTCAGTTGCTTGATAAGCTGAAGGAGCGTCCACCGATCTTGGTGATTGACTTCACATGGGCTTCCTTGGTTCATGTGAAGGAGAGGTACGTCCCCCTTGTGACGAGCTTTGAACACGTGGTGCTGAAGGGCGTGCGGGGCAACATCGCTGATGACTTCCTGGCGCAAGACAAAAACAAGACCACTTGTCGGCTGAGGTCACTCCGCTTTTCCCTCGACTCCCCTGTTGGTGTGTGGGGGCGATTCTTGAGGCGCTTCACAGGGCCTGGGTCCGTCACCTCCATCGGCGGAAGCTTCTTGGCTGGGTGCACATCTCTTCAGGCGGTCGACTTCGGGCTGCTTTCCAACGTCACCAGCATCGGAGAGTGGTTCTTGCAAGGGTGCACCTCCCTTACGGTGATCGATCTCAGACCGCTTTCTAGCATCACCGTCATCGGTAATTGGTTCATTTCTGGGTGCACCTCCCTTCAGAAAATCAAAGCTAACGACTACTTGCTTCTCCCCGAAAGCCTTGAAAAGTTAAGGCAATGAAGTTAGTAGAAGCGTTTTTTTTTAAAAAAAAAAAAAGAATTTCACGTTTTAAAAAGAAAAAGAAAAGAAAAAAAAAACATGTCGTCAGCTTACCAAAAGAACACTGTGCGGGAGGTACGGATGGCGAAGAGGGCGCACAAATGGAAAGCCCACTCAATGTGGAGACGGTGCTGCGAAGTAGTTCAGTTTCCTGCACGGAAGCCTGAAGAACCAAGGTCATGGGAAGATGCGGACAGACTCCCCCAGAGGGACCATGACAGGCAGTTCACACACTGTTACCCAAGACATGGTGCAAGGCACCATTCCAACAAAGGAATCAACAAAGCAAAGTTGGGTATTGTCCACAGCCACTACCAAGACAAAGAGCGGGCGACAGCAAGGGTGCTCCGCCACGGGTACGCTGCCTTGGAGCGAGCTGCACGATTTCCGCATGTGAAGAAAAAAAAAAAAGAAAAAAAAAAAAATGGGGCTTTGATTGCAACACTAGGTGGCGTTAAGCGTGCAATGAAGCACGAACTACCTACTTGATTACAGGGGGCGCTCCTCGGCCGAGCAGTAGCTTCTTCTGCGTTCCGCGTGCTCAACCCTAGCCGGGGCGTCCCGGGTAACCAAGATTCTGCGCTCGTGCAGTTTGCTGCCTGTTCGTCACCCTGAGCATCTGCGTTACGTTCTTCCACTCGGGCGCTACCGGTGATGACCGACGAGGAGGTCAACAGCAAACAACACATCTGATGTACTTCTTATATTTCCATGTTATCCCCACCACCTTAAAAAAAAAAAAGAGTATTCGTATATCCAACCCCCTCCCTAGCCCATGGGGCTGTTTGGAAGGGCGGGAAGAAAATCTATCTCGTATTTTCCCACCCATCGATTCTCTCCCTCCTCCCCCCCCCTTTTTTTTTCCTTCTTTTTTTTTTTAAAGCCAACTGTAATTCTCAAAAAACAGGAAAAAAAGAAAAGAAACAAAGAAAAAAAAAAAGGGTGTTCATGTCTCCAGCTAACCAAAAGAGCGCTGTGCGGGAGGTACGGATGGCGAAGAGGGCGCACAAATGGGAACACCACTCAATGTGGAGACGGTGCGAAACTATTTCACACAGAGTTCGACCAGAAGAACCAAGGTCGTGGGAAGACACAGACAGGCTCCCCAAGAGGGACCATGACAGGCAGTTCACACACTGTTACCCAAGCCGAGGAAACTTCAAGTGCAACAAAGGCTTCAATAAAGCAAAGTTAAGTGACGGGAAAGCCGCTGCTGCTAGAAGAGTGCTCAAGTCCGGGTATGCCACCTTGGACTGCGAACTTCACGACTTCCGCCTTTCTTAAAAAAAAAAAAAAAAAGAAAAGCCTCCACCTCACTATCCTCTTTCGTGGAGACCTCTCTCTCTTTTCCTAAATTTTTCCTAAATATCCATTTCTATCTCGGGTTACTATTCTTCTCTTTTTTTTTTTTTTTTTTTTTTTTTTTTTCAAAAAGTCAATAATTTTTTTTTTTTGAGGGAGGATTATTCAAACTATACATATATGGTGTACCTCTTGCCGTTCTTTCAATTTGCGATGCTTGTTCCACCATGAGGGCGGCAGGCTTTTGTAAAACAATAAAATGCTTAACATACGGCACCTAGGGTGCAATATGAAAAAAAAAAAAAAAAAAAAAAAAAAAAAAAAAAGGAAATTTAAAAAAAAAAAAAAAAAAAAAAAATGCTCCGAAGTATATTCAGCATAAGCGGCCTGGCGAGCATAGCATGCATGGGGTACCTGGCGCTGATGACCACGAATATGAGCAAGGTGATCTACCCTCTGTGGTACGTGAGCGAGGAACAGATGAAAGGCGCGATGCGGCCGTCATGGAAGCACGGTGACGAGCTGCACCTGCAAGTTACAATCGGACAGCAAATCGGATGCTCGTGCAAAAAAGACAACTGCGTGGTGGTATGGGATGCAGAGGCCAACATGGCCGGCGACATCGTCATGGAAAAAACCGTCTGGCTCAACGAAACAACTCACAAAAACCTATGGCACTCTATACAAAACCACGATTCACCAACAACCATCCACGCCAACTTCTGCCTACGAAACACCAAGACGGCCGCAACACAACACACTTCCACAAAACTAAACACAATGTCATCTGTTCCAAAGTACACGACCCTTCGATGGCTGCTTCAAGACATCGGTATGGGGCACATCTCAGGGGTAACATCATGGGCTGACCCTGCAGAGGATACCCCACCTGAACCAGGCACTATAACAAGATTATGGAAATCTGACATTGCAGCCAGAATTGTATCATCCGGTGAATTGATTCCGAAGCCTCAGAACATGCTGATCCAAAGCTTGCACCCGTTTTTGAGAAAAGGGTCCGACGGGGCATACCTTCCTCCGTTTTACTCCGCGGCTCAGAATTTAAACGGGGAGGGGTACAAGATGGTGAACGGGACGGAGCTTCCTTTAAATTTGATGTTGGTATCTACGGAGCTGTCGAGATGGCTTCTTTTGAACCATTTCGACGCCACGAAAAAGCTTGCCAAGGATATGGGTATTGCCGATGATATGATGGACGAAACGCTCGATGGTTTTGCCAGCACATCCGTCCCGTTGCTCACCGTCACGTTGGTCGCTACACTTCTACACTGTTTGTTCGAATTCCTGGCGTTTAAATCCGATATTTCTTTCTGGTCCGCAAACTCTTCCCTCCGAGGGTTGTCCGTCCGTGCATTGTTCATCGATATGCTCTTCCAGCTCATTATCGTTTTGTATCTGCTAGATGAATCTGCGTCCGTCGTGATCTTAATCCCCAGTATTTTGAGCATATTCATTCAAATCTGGAAGATCCGCAAAGCCACCGGATTGACGTTCACATCGAAATTCCCTTACATCATCCTTCAAAGGCTCGACAGTGAAGCATCTACCAAGGACGCCGTCACCTTAGCCACAATGGAAACCGATAAAAAAGTGAATTCTTACATCGTTAAAGGGCTTTTCCCTGTTGTAATTGCGTACTCTGCGTATACGTTGATCACATCGAAACACCAGTCGTGGTGGTCTTGGTTGATAGGAAGTATGGCTGCGACGACATACTCTGCTGGGTTCCTGCTGATGACACCGCAGGTTATCATCAACTACAAGCTTAAATCGGTCGCGCACCTTCCGTGGAATCTCTTGACCTTCAGGTTCATCAACACCTTCATCGATGACCTCTTTGCGATGATCGTGAAGCTCCCCTCGATGCACAGGCTCAGTGTTTTCCGCGACGACATTATCTTTATAATATGCATCGTGCAACGCTTTTTGTACAGGGTGGACAACTCGAGAAAGGAAGACTGAAAGAAAACAAAATGAAATGAAATTTGACCTTCAGGTTCATCAATACCCGATGATCGTGAAGCTCCCCTCGATGCACAGGCTCAGCGTATTCCGTGACGACATTATCTTTATAATATGCATCGTGCAACGCTTTCTGTACAGGGTGGACAACTCGAGAAAGGAAGACTGAAAGAAGATGAAATGAGTGTTTTATTTCTTAAGAGGGTTACAAAAAAAGAAGAAAAAAATAACTCTCCAGGATGAGATGGAAACGATGGTTGTACGGCTTTACAGTCGATGGAGGTGTTTTCAAAGCCCACCCGGTGTGGACAGACATAAAGCTTAGCCGCAAAGGGTTGTTCTTGCAGCCTATCGGTGTGAGGCCCCGTGCTACGGTAGAGGCATCGCGACAACAAGAGAAATCGGAGCATGTCAACACACAGACTCATAAAGCCCAGCATGTGTACACGGTGTCGAGCAGGAGAATGGTGAGAATGTGTGAGTGGGAGCAAGAAAAGATCGGGGGAGACTTCCCTGCGTGTCTTGCTCAATCCAGCACGCCTGAGCGTGAACTGTACAAGCGCACACAGCCGACGAATGCAGAGGCAGCTGATTTGCTAGCTGCAGCGAAAATGCTGGAGAAAAAGTACGATCTGAAGGAAGGAGACCTGACCCCGAGGATCATTCTACAAATTGCAGAGACCGAAGGAAGCAGAACGTTGCTGTCGGAGCAGTACTCCGCTGCGGAGGAGGGCTTGGTTGTGGATTTTGTCGTGGTTTGAACGGAGCGAAAAAAAAAGGGGGGGAAACCATTATACTTTTTTTTCTCCATAATTTCCGGGAAAAAAAAAAAAAAGAAAAAAAAAAAAAAAAAAAAAAAAAACTAAAAAAAAAAGGGGAGGGGGAAGAATGATACACCACCTCACTGTAGTGGGTCTGCTTGTGTGCGCCACAGTGTCGCACGGAGGGGAGTGTCGGACCGCTTCGTGTTTAGCGGGAAAGACGTACGAGGAGCATGTTGAAGAGGAGCCTCCCATCGACCTCCGCCCCGCTCCTGAAATCATGCCGAAATTCGACAAAAAGGTAATGTGCCGGGTCTGGCTCAAAGACGAAACAGCAACACCACCATGGCAACCCGAGGGGCTTACAGCAGCATATTTTCAAACCCCCAGCGATATCCGAAAATATTTCAAAGAAAACCCGACAACAGGGTGTCTCTACGCGCACATTGTTCCTGGTGGGCAGAACCTACCTGAACCACGTTGGGTCCATGCTATCATTGAAGCACTGCAAGGGAAGGTAGAGAGAGATCTCATCATACAAAATATGGGAGATCCTGAGGTGTGCAAAGGTTTTGTTGGTGCAAAGGCTTCAAACCTCATCGAGCGGGAACGGTGCAAGTTTGGAGACAATTCCAGCTATAAATGGTGTAAATGCCACTCCGGGAGACGGGCCTTGAAAACTCTACTCTGCGTCCCAGAAGACCACAAGCTTCTTTTCAACCCATCTCCTCTTCTCGACCACAAGATGACGTGCGTCTTTCGCCATACCTATAAACCTGTTCACGAACCGAACAATGTTGTACCCAAGTTCACGCCCCGAAGGCCGTACCCTACACCGGGGAGCGAGGTTAAAACAGCTGTCCTGGCGTATGTAAACTCGCAACGGCTGTTGGAAGGAACCGCGGAAACCTTCAGAACATGGATGCCGCACTTTATCGGCCCCTTAAAAATGTCACTGTTCATATACCGGGAGAAAACACGGATCACAGAACCAGAACTTGTGAAAGCGTTTCGGCTAACCAAAGACGCTGTGGATCCAAATGTGTACACAACAACGCTTTCTGGCACGACATACGGACGAATCTTTCTAGCAGATGTTGAAGAACAGCTCCCGGCGAGTCTGAACCAGACGCTGCTGTCTGCGATCCGACCGCGGTGTGGGTGCCCGCCGCTTTGTTCGTTCCCTACACACCGATCGCCAGATGCTTTTATGATATCCGGTCTTCGATATGTTCAGGGAACATCTGCGTTCACGCAAGAATTGCTGACCGACCCCCGTCTGACAGAGTACGACTTTGTGATCAAAATAGATTGGGATATCCGGTTTTTTCGAACTGTTCCGTCGGACATTATGACAGAGGTTGTCGCTGCTGGTGCTTTTGGGTTCCACACGGGTTTTGCAAATAACGGAAACGGGTGCAGCAAGGACACGCAACGTGCGTTGGATTCGTACGCAAGAATGCAAGGGACACGAGCGAAGTCAGCCGGGGATTGGTTTTATGAGAACGAACAGCTGACTTGGCATTCTGCGTTGTTCGGGGTTTGGACCGGTTTTGTCCTTTCCCCGGAGTACCGGGAGCTGATGGATTATTTGCGAACAAGCGAATTCGGGTATTCTTGGTTTCGATTCCGGTGGACAGACCAGTCAGTCTGGCCCAAGGTGATGGGGTACTTCCATGGTGATCTTGTTGAAGCGATGCTCGATCTCAGGAGGTTGCGGTGGAACCCAAACGCTCCGCGACCGAAGTCGGTCTTCTACCACAGGAAGAAGATGCGGACTCAGCAAGAGCTCTGCTGCGGGCCGTGCGATGAAGGAAAACCTTGCTACAAGCGGAAGAAAACGTCGCCTTATGTGTTCTGCCCGATGCCGCCTTCATCGAACATCACCGCACGGCTGCAGCTCGACATTTGCGAACGCTAAGAAAAAAAAAAAAAAAAAAGAAAATTTAAGGTAAACCTATGGGGTGGGGGGGGAGGGGGAGAAGAAAAAAAAAGACTGCATCGTCACCTGCACCGCAAAGCCTGCCCGTCATCCAGCCTATCCAGCCTATCGAGCCCATTGCCCCTGTTATCCAGCAGATCACAGCACCTGCATCCAACCCTCAGCTTGAAGTCAAGCTCCAGGAGAAGGACTTGCACATCAAAGAGCTGCAGGAAGCATTGGCACTTGCCAGGCAGCAACTTGAGGACCACTGGAAGTCGAGCGTGAAGGTATTACTGAATGTATTACAGAAAAAAAAGAACAATTTTTTTTTTTATTATTTATAAAAGTCGTGTTTTTGTTTCCCCCCTATTTTCATAACGTGAAGAAATGCAAAAAACCAAAAAAAAAAGGAGGGAGGGGGAAGGGGGAAAAAAAAAAAGAGAGAAAGATGTCAACACCACGCCTCGATGTTATTCTAAAAGACGAGGCGATCCTGCAGGCGTGCGGGGAGCGAGATGCGGACAACATTGTCATAGTTGAAATCGTGAAGAAGGGCGTGGAGCTACCGTACTTCGAAACGGAGCAGCTGGAAGAGTGCATGCGAAGGAAAAGCCGGGGAGGGAAGGAGAAAAAAAAAAGCAGACGCGACGAGGCCATCGACAAGGCCGAGGCATGGAGCGCAGCTGTGGTAATAAGCGAAACGACCGGAAAAGCCGCTAGGGAAATCGCCTTATCAAACACCTTCAAAATCGTCAAAACCACGACTGAGAAGGACGTTATCGCGACATTACACAACCTACCGAACGTCCTCAGCTTACCAAGGACATCTGCTGTCCTGTCTTGCGTGTTGTACGGGCTGATTTCATCTCAGAACCCAAAACCGAACCCTGTGAACACATACCCGTACTTCTCAACAACTTGTATGGCGTCCATCGCTGCATGGCAAAACTCAACAACAGAAGAAACTGGAGAGATCCCATTTGTGTTGATCGGCAAGCCCGAAACATTTTTAGACACATTTCCACGTTCGGCGAGGTTTGCTTCGACATCGACTCCACCGTCGCCTGTCGGTGTGCTGCATCTCAACGCCAGCGGCAACGAACATGCCGATATTTATTTCAGATACCTTCACAAACTGGGCTTACTGCACGAACTGGTGACGGACGAGGGGTGCTTCGACGTCGTAGCGGAACAAAACGTCAAAGAAGTACATTGCAACTTGTTAGAAACTCTTGAAAAAGGCGGGCCAACCACCATTTGCTCCGATGGGTTGACTGACGTCGTCATAGGTAGCGGGATGACTACAGTGACAGGAGTCGTGAGGTCCGCCAGGTTCACCGGCCCCATTGGGTTTATGACAGTCGTCGAGGGCGGCCACGGTTACAAGATACAGGTCATTGTGAAAATGGACGAACTGGCCGATGAAGGCAGCAAGATCGCTGTGAAGAAACTATCTCCCACCGACACAACACGCATTACCGGAAAGATGTCGAGAAGCGATCGTGGCCGCACATGCATTGTGGCATCCACTGTGACCAGACAGTCGGTCCCGCGTTTTGTCCATGACAAGAACAACATGGTCTCCCTGCTCCCCTGCGATCTCCCGAACATAATCGCATACTGCAAACCGGCAGGACTTCTTGCCATACCAACCGCCACCATCAAGAGCAACGATCACCCAACAGCATTGTCTGTCGCTTCAAAGCTTTCTGGTGTCAAACTGTACCCGTTGTCGTCTCTGCCGAAGGACGTCAGCGGAGTGTGCTTGGCTTCAACAACACAACCACAGACCGGTGTCAACCCTGTGTCTGACCTACAGTTGGAGTACCTTCTGCTCGCGTCGAAGGAAGCAGACGACGCAGAGCTTCTGTACAGGTTCGATGAGGGTAACACGTCGCTTAAGATGCTTCGCACTACCTTTCATGACGATGCCGCCAAGATCGTAAAGCGACACGGTGTGGTTGATGGAACATGTGCGGGCGGGTTGGGCGTCTCAAAGGTCTTTACAAAACGCTATGGCGTCAAGAGAATCATGCTCCATCTATGGAGGGTCGGCAGCGTCGTCTGCAACGAGATGGGCACAATGTCCGGCGTGCTCGGATCCCTGCGATGCTTTGAAAGCACCTGTCTGTCCAAAAAAACACCTCTTCCATGCCATATTCGCTGTCTTGAAGGAATTGAAGCGATCGCAGAAGTCGTCGGCGACACCATGCACGCAGTTGCACACCAAGGAGGCTGTGCTTTCCTGTCGTCAATCATGTCACGAGACCCCACTCTTCAAACCCGGGCTGGTACTACTGCATCGTTGCCCGATTTGCTTCACACCTATGCAAGCCACTTACTGACAATAACCCCTGTCGACGGAACCTTCAAACTGATGTTAAAATCGTCGGAGGGCCGAGACTTAAAGGCCTCGCTGGAAAAACCCCTTGCGGGCCTCATACATGAAAAGCTCGTTGCGAAATCCCCACAGGACCTCCCGGTTCCTTGGCTTGTCCAAATGATGGGGAGGAAGCTGAGGGAGTACATTCAATCCACCGGGAGGATCGAATTCGACAACACAGAATCAGCGAACATACTGGGAGACTTTATAAAGACAAGCGGTGACGTGAAGGAACATGGAATTGCGTGGGGGAAGCAAACCGAGTGCAGGACGGCTTCTCATGCAGAAGGCTGTGTATGCGAATGGACGGTTACGTTGGCTAAACCGGATAACGAAGCAAGCAAAGCCATCGCAATACCAACCCAGTTGAAACCTTTGCAAGCGCTCCTTCCAGGCGACATCGTTCTTGTGACGAAGGACGCGGGGAGGATAGTCGACATTTCGAAACTGGAGGTCCAGCTTCTCGGATGGGGACAGCCCGTGAGGATATCCCCCGGACTGTACAAGGTGAAGGATGTTCCTAACCCTTTCCCGCGAAGCTTTTCAACAAGTATTCGCTATGTGGTTGAGATTATCGCATCGGGGGATCAACACGAAGCAACGGGCAAGTTCATCAATCGCGTGAAGCAACTGAACGCATCAACGTACCACCTTCGACATGAAGTGCTCCACGGTGACGCTGAGCTGGGTACGCTGCCGTTTGTTTCGTACGATGCCGTTTCGGGTGTTGTGGGTGAAGTGTGTCGTACGCTTGGAACGCCTTCCGAACAGAGTGAATGTGGTCCCGTTGAGACAAACATCGCATTTTACCTACCAGAAACGGTGCTGTTCGCGAAACCTTTGACACAGAAGAACCGATTGACGGACAGGGTCGAGGAGTTTGTAAAGACATGGGAGATGAAACCGTTTTCATTCTCCGGGTCGATGGAGGCACCAGTCGCAGCAGTGATCGTTCGATGTGCGTTGCTAGCAGCGGGTTTTGAAGAGGAGGCGTGGAGCAACGTGAAAATCGTCGACGCCTGTGCTGGGTCGGGCACACTCTCTGCAGCGGCGTCTTTCATCTACGGGTGCACTGTGTACTCTAACGAGCTCAGAGAAGACTTCGCAGAGAACGCACGGTGCAACCTCGCCCACCTTGGAGCCGACAGCATTACGCTTATTGCGCAGGATGCGACGGCCCCCTACCCGGCATACTACACAGGCATCGATATCGTATTGTGCAACCCTCCATGGGGGGTGCGTTTCGGGAACTCTTCCGACTCCCTCCCTATCCTATCCTCGTTGTCGAGGTCCTTCCCTGATGCGCTGTACTGCTTTGTCGCACCGAAGGCGGCATTCGACCTTTTCCTATCCACCAACACGCCGAAAATCACACCGCTGCACAGAATGCAGTTTGGCGCTGTTGAGATTCTAATATGCAAAAAAGCTTGAACTCGGGGGGGGGGGGGGGGGGGGGGAATGGAGTAACCATCAATTACTATTTTTTCTTCTTCTTCCCTCTTTTTTAAAAAGTCAGCACAGGGGAGGGGGGGGAGGGGCCACGATCCACAATATGAGCGGGGGGGATGCGGAGAACGAGGATATCCTTGCGCTGCTGAGGCCGTTGTTAATGGACGCCGGACAGCAGGAGGTGAGTTTGGAAGAAGAGGAAGCGATTGGAGAAGTGGAAGATGAGCTGATGTCATTGTGCGACAAGCTGGAAGCTATTGAAGACGCCCACGGGAGGAACGCGAACGACTGGAACGAAGCGGCGGTCAAAGACGCAAAGGGCATCATGGTGGAGATGTGCGGCGTTCTCAAATCCGAATCCATGGTCTTTGAAGAAAAGTTCGTGAGAGATTTCAACGGTGCCGCGGGGAAGCGGCTGCACCGTGTCAGGAAATACTTTACCTCGCATCACCCTGACCGTATCGAAACTATCGTGGGAATGGGTCTCCTCCCAGGCGTGGACGTTATACTGTCATGCCTGGGGCTGTACTGCCTTCGGTCCATGTGGAGTTCGATGATGGACCCTGATTACCCAGGCACGAGGGATCCTTTAGGTCTGGGGTTTCTTCGCATCAATTTTGAGGATCTTGGTGTTGGGCGGAATGTAGAGAGGATCACAGAGCTGGCTACTAACCCTGTACAGCTGACGGGCCCCCCGGCCGTCCAGCGTGCCCTCGCAACATCTCTCCTCCGTGTGGCTATCCGTGATGTCGATGTCTGTTATGAATTTGTCGACAACCCCACCAATGCAAAGAACATGTTGGCACGTTTGTGGTCGTACTGGTTCGGTCCCTCGCGACCTTCTCCTCGCCGTCCTACGCGGCGGCCTAAAAGCGGCGAGACACCGTCGGCACCCACGACCCCTGTCACTCCCAAGGCGCCTGACAGCCGTGTGACCCTCTCCCTCCGTCGCAGGGAAACCCGTCCTTCAACCCCCTCCAACCCACCGCCTCAACCTGCCCCGGAGCAAAAGCGGCCTGGCGATGAACCCGAAGCACCCAAACCAAAACGGCGAGGTCTTGCAAACAGGCTCAAGTTGCTGCGGCCGACTGACCTTATCCATGAAAACACTCTGTTTCCCACGGGTTGCAACTCCAAGGCGCCGCCTGCCATTACGTTGTGCGCTCTCGACACGCACGCACTGGTGCAGCTGCTTGGCGGTTGCGCCACGTGCCAAGAGATACTGGCACCTGCCCTGCAGGGTGGTCTTCTTGACGTGCTGTTGCAGATCTTGGACCCGACGCACCGCAGCATGCACAGCCACGAGCTAGTCGTCGGGTGCTACAATTTACTTGCCGCGCTGTTGACGCACAAAAAGTTCGCATTGTTGTTCGTAGATACTAACGGAGTGGAGCAGCTGCTCGAGGACTCCGTGCAGACGGTCGAGGCGGGACTGGCCCCCATTGCGCAGGGGCAGTGTGGGACATTGCTGACGTTCAGCAAGATGACGCCTGTAGTGGAGAGGTTTGCATCGTCACGATCGGCGTCCATCCCCGACGTCATCACTTTCTGCGTTAGTCTCCTCAATTGGAGCAACAACGAACTCAAGAGAGAAGCTTCTCTGGTGCTGGTGCAGCTTCTATCTCTCCCTTCGATGCTGCACGCCTTTGACGCCAACCCGCACTCCCTAGCAACGATGGTGAACGCATTGGACAATGCGTCCAAGACCACAGACTGCTCGACAGGGTTGGAATCCGGTCTTTGCTTGGCACTTGAAGCGTACCTGGGCTCACATCTACTACTGTCTACGTCAGGGCTGTGGCCGTCGTCACGAAGATTTGGGAAGAGTATGAGCCGTGCGGTGTTCAAGGCGCTGCCTAGCAATGCGATCGACAGTTTGGTGTGTCACTTGGAACAGCCTGTAAACGTGGTAGAGAAGCAGTCCAGCACAGGACCTGAGAAGAAGGCGCAGCCGCATGTCGCTGCGCCTGGCGGCGTGTCTGGGATGACTCTGCTCACGAGAAGCAGGTACCCAACCGCGTCACGCGTTGCAGAGCTTGGGACCATTCAAGTGTTGCTGAGGCTTCTCCGTGCTGCGTACCGATGGATGAACCTCACGACCATCGACGCCGTGCTCGCTGTCCTGGTGCTGCTCTCCACCATTCCGTACCTTCACCACACGATCGCTTCCTCCCACATCGAAGAGATCAGCGTGACGTGTGGTTTGGGGCTTCTTCTGGAAGTGGCTAGCGAGACGTACGAAAACGAGGGTTACCCGCCACCAAAATACCTGAACCTCAAGGCGCTTCGCTGTATCAGGAACTTGGTGACACCGCCGAGCTACGAAGAGCCGCTTCACGTGTACAATGAGATCTGGCAGCTGTTCAGGGCTAACTACGGTGTGAAGGTGGTATTAGCTGCCTTGCACGAAAAGAGCACTGCCGACGGCGACGCCATTCGATGGCAGGCGTCGAGAATTCTGCTGGCGATGTGCGTGCACCCTGTTTTGAAGGGAATGCTGTCGAAACTCGAGGTCCCTAAAATGCTTGTCAATCTGCTGCATGAAGGACCGCTGTCGGAAACCGGCCATTTCCCGCACTTTAAAAAAGCATGCCAACTGACGGTGGGCTGCCTGACAGATGCTGGAGGCGGCGCTGATGCCGCATGGACACTGGACATGGACCACGCACTACAGAGGTTGGAAAAGAACGTTGTGGTCCAGAACACGGACATTGAGTTCTACAAGAGTGAGATGATGCAGATAGTGCATGCTTATCTGAAGTCGGAAGGGATGGATAAGGCAGCCGCGGTTTTGAAAAAGGAGACCGGTCTGCAGCTTCCGAAGAAAGGGAGCACGCTACGTCCGTTGTGCGAGCTCAGCGACATCGTGAAGTCGTTCTTGAGGCAGCAGACGTTGAACGCATGCTCTAACCCTATCAGCACGCTCCCGACATTCTCATTGCGGAAGGGAACACAGCCGGCTCTACGTGCCGCGAACGAAAAACCGTCATCGAGCAGCAACGTTGCCGTCCGTATCAGGCAGAGAATGCTGGGAAACCGTACAAAACTGCACTCTTCGTACGATAGGAAACTGGTGTACTCCAGACTGAAGAGCCAGCTCTTAACAAGAGGTGATGCTTACTCCGCAACCATTTCGCTGGGTTTCTCCAGAGACGGTACCTCTGCACTCGTTGGAACAAACACAGGAGTTGTTGTAGAACATTTCATCACACCGCCTTATGACAAGGATCCTGTTGACTACGAGCTGTTTACGGAGCCTGTTGTGGGGATACGGCCGTCGTTGCTTCACGATTTGTATGCGTTTTGGATGGACGACAAGGTAGCGGTGCACGATGCGAAAGATATCTCTGCGATGAGGGTGGAGCTCCCGGGGTACCGTTCCGCCGTGTTCGGGAACTGGAACCCGAAGATCGTTCTTGCCACGAAGTCGGGGGCGGCGACAGCAGCACTTGTTGACCTAGAAACCAAGCGGCTCGTCATGGAGTGGCGTGACATGGACAGGCGTGTGGACAACGAGCTCAACCTCGCATGCACCAACAGCGACGACAGTATAGTTCTGTCAGATGCTGTTCTTTACGATATCCGGCAGTCCGCCGACAGGGCGATCCACCGCTATGACAAGCTCACCCAACACTCCCGTGGTATCATCTCCGCCTCGCAGCATCAGGTTATCATTGACAAAGAGGTTTGTTTTTTTTTTTTTTTTGGGGGAAAAAAAAAAAAAAAAAGGTCTGGGATACACGGACGCACCGCCTCTTGTGCACCATCCCGTCACTGGCGTCCAGTGTGATGCAGCCGTGTTGGAAGGGGCATGTTATTTACGGTATGGATTGGAAGAAGAAGGAAAAAGTTTTTTTTAAAAGGTATAAAGCATCGAATAGAAAGTGAGGTCGAAGCAGTTAAGCACACCACGTATGTGAAGGAATAAAAATAACAACACCTTTTTCCCCTTTCTCAGGTTCACGGTTGTTGATGGTGTGAGTTTTGACCACATCACCACTCAGAACCAATATGACCAAGTTGAAGATTTCGCCTCAGACCCTACAGGGGCTTTCATCGGCTGCTCGCTGGTCAGCGACGGTGAGTCTCAAGTAAAGCTCTATCATGTTGGCCGCACCACGAACAGCGACGACAGCGAAACAGACGACCAGGAGACCCACTCAGATGACGCAGGCAATGGTAACGACACAGGTACTGATGACCAGGAGGAAGATGAGGAAGACTGGACAGGCACCGCAGATTCTGATAGCGGTGAGATGATCCAAGAATGGGACTAGAAAAACAAAAAAAAAAACAAAAAGAAGAAGAAAAAAAACAACATTAAAAACGAAAAGAAGAAGGAAGAAAAAAAGATCAGTTTACAGTTCACCTTTATTATTTTATTTTTTTTTTAAATGTTGGACCCCCTGTTTTCGCAGCCGTGACAATGCGTTGTAGTGGGAATCTTCCCTTTTGTCGGTCCTACCAAGCAGTTTTCCATTTTTTTTTTCTTTCCCCGGAGTTAGAAAGAAAAAAGAAGGGGAAAAAAAAAAGAGACGAAAGCAGTTTTTTTTTTTTTTTTTTTTTTTTTAGAAGAAACTTAAAGACATTCTGAGGCGGAGAAATGAAGAGAAATGCACCGTCTGTGCAGCTAGCCGTGAGCCTTCCCTCCTCGGAGTGGGTGACTGTTGACGCAGAGGCAACAGAAAGCATGAAGGAGGTGAAGGGGAGAATCGCGTCGTTGGCCAAACTCGGCAAGAACGCCTTCGTCCTCACTTTCGATGGGGAGGAGGTGGGGGATGACAGTGACGGGAGGGCAGTTGGGGACCTTCCCTTCGAGGACCAGAGCACGCTTAAGGTAGTCTACAACAAGAAACATGAGATTCTCATGAAACTAGACGAAATGGGGTACAAGGAAGGAATGGCACGAGTGATAAAGGTGCTGAGCCCAAAATCTAAGAGGCCTTGGAGGTCCTTTGATAAGCAGATGTGCGAGATTCTGGGCTTGATGGCCGACGCTGGGCTTTGCGAAGACCTGGAGGAAGTCAGCACAGTGCTTTTTCTCTTGGCGGAAAAACACCAGCTTCTTCTTAACAGTGCGGAGCTCCTCCTCACCCGTACTGGGGTTGACATCAACGGGGAGAATGCCCATCAGCAGACGCCACTTTACGTGGCTGTAGCCGCAACAGGCTCCTACGGGGAAATGGCAGACCTGTTCGTGAGGCACGGCGCTGATGCAGATTGTTTAAATTCAGATTGTTCAGAAAAAAAAAAAAAAAAAAAAAAAAAAAAAAAATAGCATGATATAAAAAAAAAAAAATAAATCGTTCTTGTGTGGTGGGATGAAAATCTATGGAGACATCATGCGTTCATCCAAAGTCGTGACAGGTTTATAAAAAAAAAAAAAAAAAAAATGGATTTGGCCAACCGAAAGAACTCTGTACAAGTGGTGCGGGAAGCGAACAGGGCGCACAAATGGGAACACGGCTCAGTGTGGAAACGATGCTGTAAGAAGGTTGCTTACAGCTTCCCTCCGCCGCCACAAGAGTCGAGGTCATGGGAAGATGTGAACAGGCTCCCCCAGAGGGACCACGACAGGCAGTTCACACACGCTGAACTACCGAATGTTCACTACAAATCTAACAAGGGTCACAAAAAGGCGAAACTCGGTATTTCCAGGAAGTATAACGGGAGGAGTGGTACGTGGAACCGCAGAATGCTTCGCCACGGCAACGCGTTGATGGACTGCGAGATGCTTGATTTCCGTATTTGAGCCAAAATTATGTTTACCCCTAACTTTAAAAAAAGAAAAAAAAAATTCTTTTCTTCTGTATTTTCTTTGTCCTAACCATCTGAAGAAAACGACGCTCCCTCTCTCTCTTTTTATTATTTTTTTTTATTTGCTAGAATATACACGAACTAAAAAGGTTTTACAAAAAAAAAAAAAAAAAAGATTATGACCGATTTCGAGGCAGCAAAGTACAGCGTGAGGTTGAACCGAGACCACAACCAGGCCCACAAATGGGACAACGAGAAGGTCTGGAAGCGAATGGAAGCACCTGCGATGCCGGAACAGTCGTGGAAGGACAGCGACCGCCTTCCTCAGGACGCCTGTGATAAACGCCTCTTTGGCAAGGCACACTGGAGGTACAAACCCAAGAAATCCACGAAAGGTGTGAACAAGCCCGCACGTGGGTCATCCCGCCACTGCGCTTTCACCACCCAGGAGGTGTGTGATACAAGGTTGTAGACCTGTGTTCTATTTTCTTTTTTATTTATTTATCTCCATACATTCATTTCTCATTCTATCCTTTTCTTTTTGAAATGTGTCCTATAGCATTGTTATAAAAAAAAAAAGTATGAACGAAGGGTATGTCTCACAAGACCTTCCCTTTTTAACTCATATAGCAAAAAAAAAATTTTTTTTTCCCCCCCTTCTTCCCTCCCTCTTTTTCTCTTTTTTTTTTTTCTTTCTTGGTGGCGCCGTTAATGTGTGGTGTAAGAATATCACAACAGGCCCCCCCCCCCTCCTCAATTGGAGGGTGCAAAATATAAAAAAAAAAAAGTAAAGGTTTTCTCCAGATTCATCCTAACCCTGTTTTTTCTTCTTCTTTTTTTTCTTTAGCGTTCATGTGTTTGATTCCCATTATCCCACTTCACCACAAAGGAAAAGGGAGCGGGGGGAAGAGGGGGAGGAAACACAAAACCATGAATGGGGAATGTCGGCGAACGTCACCTAGAAGGAGGCTGCGGGGTGGGCACGCAGACGAACTAGCAGGACAGGCAGAGGCCCTACTGCGGGAACTAAAGGGCACCACACCATCACCGTCGCCCGTGTACGTTCCGCCCTTCGTTGTTCCCGTGTCACCAGTGACTGTGCCATTTATCTCGGAGAGGCCTCCACCACTGAAGAGCTCTTTCGTCACATCACTTCGTGATGTGTCGCCTTCACGATCACACGCGCCGGAGGTAAACGCACATCCGCCCCCTGAACCGCGAAAAACGTTCAGGGAAGTGGAAGAAAGGCTGAACCTGCCCCTTATCGAGGCGCAGGGTAAGATCGACCAGCTCCTTTTGCAACTTGATGTAGCCATGGAGGCGCAGAAGACGCTTTCCCTCCGTCTTGAAGAGTCCCGAAAACAAGCCCATGATGCCACCCTCAGAGCACAGGAAGCACACGAGCTCCGCGCTGCCAACGAAGCCCTCAAACAACAGCTCGCAGCGGCCAACATTAAGAACAACGGCCTCGCCACCGCTGCTGAGGAACGCGACGCCCTTGCCGACAAGGTCGCGCAGCTGGAAAAAGACCTTGCGCAGCTCAAGCAGGACGCTGAGTCTGAAAACGCAAACCTCGCCGAAGAAAAAGACAATGCATACGCACAGCTCCTGCGTGAAAAGGAAGCTGCTGACGAAGCAGTGCGGCGTCTCATGGCCCAGGCAGATGGCGCACACGTCCCATGCGAACAGGCTCTGGCGGAGGAGAGCAGCAAGAGAGCCACCGCAGAAGCAAACGCGGCGCACCTCACGGACCTCTTAAAACAAGCAGCGGAGGAGGCAGACGCCAATGCCACGGAACGCGAGGCACTACTCGCACAACTCAACCAGCTGCAGAAACAGATGAGCGACGACGACAGCTCTGGTGTCATCGAGGATCTCAGGAACCAGCTTGCGCAACGCAATGCGGAGCTTGCAGCAAAAGACAGCGCACTGGCTGACATGGAGGCGAAGATAGACACGCTGGAAAGGGAGATCGAAGGGCAGCTCGACGCCAGCACCTCTGCCCTGAGCAACATGGACGCCGAGAGGTCCGCTTCGATGGCAAAACTGCGGGGCGAGCTGCGTGTTGCCGAGAGCAAGATACAGCAGCTGCAGCTAGAGCTTGAAGCCGCACAACGTGGGCTGCAAGACAGCAACAGCAGCTTGCAAGCTACTCACACCGCAGAGACCAAGGCTGCACAGCTGCTCCATGAACTCGAAATGGTGCGAAAGGAACTAGAGGCAGAACGGGCCAACGGTGCCAGAGCTCAGCAAGACAGTACAGCTCGTCTCGAGCAGCTGAAAAGCGAGCTGAGCAGCGTAAGAGATGAGCTGCAGGCCTGCAAGCAACGGGAAGTCAACCTTGCTGGTGGTAAAGGCAGTGCTGAACACCGTGCTGAGCTCCTTGAAGGCGAAGTGGCTAGGCTAACAGCTGCCCTAAAAGACATGGAGGAGGCGCTGAGGCAGGAACGTGAATCAGCAGACAAGCGCGTGAAGGCGGAGCAGGACGCTGCGGCCGCGATGCGCGACGAACTCCACGCAAAGATCACCGCACTGCAGAAGAGCAAAGTAGCGGGAATTGAAGAAACCGACAACTTGGTGTCCGACCTCACCAATCAACTAGCACAGGCAAGACTCGCAAAGCAGAAGGCTGAAGCGGAGAAGGAGGACATGAAGATGGCATACGAGAAGCAGATACAAGACTTCAAGTCTGCCATGAACAGGGCAGCGCAGCAGCACGATGCCGACATGCAAGCGCTCAATGCGAACCATCAAAAGACCGTTGCCGATGCCGTGCAGGCCCAACGTGAGGAGCGTGCCGTGCTTCACGCACAGGAGATGGATGCTCTGAGGCAGCAGCTAAGCGACGAGCTGATGGCGGCGAACAGCAGACACAACGCTGCAATGAAAAAGCTGAGCGATGAGTTGGTCAGCAAGACCGCAATTCTAGAAACACTAGCGGCAGAGTTGGAGCAGCTGCGCGAGGAGCTCAACAGGACGAACGAGTCGAAAACGGCACTACAGATAAACATACAAAAGTACAGTTCAATGGAACGATCGAACATGGGCACACAGGTGGAGGCGGGGACAGCAACAGCAGGAGTGCAAACGGACGATCGAAAATGCGGGACAATAGCGACGCAGGCGGACATCAAAGACGAACGGGTCGAGATGGAGTTGAAGATACACAGGGAGGCCGTTGAAAGGGCGAAAAAACTTGCTGCACAAGAAAGCCTGTCAAGAAGCAAGCAAATCGAAGAGCTCGAGACCATCAAAAGAGCTGCAGTCCAGGACGCTTTTGCAAAAGGTGAGAGGCTGCGGGAAGCAGAGGCTGCGAAGAAGCGACTTCTTGACGAGCTGGCAGAAAGAGAAGCAAGGCTCGAAGCTCTGATCACAGAGCTCGAAAGCATGCGGGGGTTGGAAAGGCAGATGATGGACGCCAATGGAAAGAACGACGCACTGACCACAGAGGCGGAGAATGTGCAGGAGAAGCTACAAGAAGCCTTGGAACAGCTTCTAGCGAAGAAGCAGCAGATAGAAAGGCTTGAGAGGGAGCTCGAAGCTTGCAATGTCCGTACTGAGCGCAGGGCGTCGACTACGGCTTGGGCACCAGCACCCACTACGCCTGTGTCGCCTGTTCTTGGCCGCCCTCCACCAGGAAGGTTCCGTTCCACCCCTACTTCCTTTTCGTTGACACAGCAGGCCTGCCAACCGCCGCCTGTTCAACCGCAGCAGGTCTGCCAACCAGTCCCCTACCACCAGCACGTAGAGGTTGAAATTATTTCTGAAACGCCAGGTTACATGCGTTCGGTGTGCTGAGGCGGGTTTACTTGTAAAAAGAAATGTATTTTGTACCCCCCCCCCGTAGTTTTTTTTGTAGAGATTTTTTTTGTGTCACCTTTTTTTTTTTCAGCCTTCTCATTATTTTTCTCGCTCACTTGGTAAGAACGGGAGGGGGGGAAGGGGGGGGGGGGGTGTAACTATTTTTTTACCCCCATTTCGAGATTTAGCTATTATTTATTTTTTTTTGTATGATTTTTTTGTGCAGTTATCTTCTTCTTATTCGGGGGGCGGGCAGTTCAACGCTTCTTTTCTTTTTTTGTTGTTGTTTTCAAAAAAAAAAAATGTGCCGTCGTGCGCCAATATTCGATTCGTCTAGAAAGAGTTTTTCTTTTTTTTTTAAACACGCTCGAGGCAAAAAAAAAAAAAAAATTGTTGTTTGTATACCACAGTTTCTCTTCCCGCATCCCCCACTTCCCTTTGTTACATCATTCGTTTTTGTTGACAGCAATAACACACTCACACAGTTTTTCTTTTTTTTCTTTTATACCTCTTTTCATGCCGTTGCTTTCTATCCGCAATACCATAATCTCGTTGGTGCTGTTCTGTATAACGGTAACCGCGTTCTTCTCCACATTCTTCTCGATTCTCAGCGGACAGAAGGCGCTGGATGAGACAACAACCGCACGAGACGCTTCCCTGGCACGCTGCTTCGAGACAGGAGAGGACAGCGTCCTAAGCCGCACAAACGACTTCCTGAACCAGATCAACAGCGGCATCGTCACAGGCATCAAGGCAAGACTGTTCTCAATGCAACTCTTGACAGAAAAGTACATCTCACAGATGCAAACTTACGACGCAGCAACGACAGAAACTTGGGATTATTTATTTGAAAAACGTAGCGACCTGTGGCATCTGATGCACACCCAACGCAAAGCAGGGGTCACCGGGTGTGGGTACATCACGAGGAAGCAAATGATGCTTCAAGTTTACGAAAATCCAAACAACATCCGCAACACAAACGGGTTCCACCCCATCTACTACAGTTTTAACAACGGGACAGACTACGAGTCACACGGGCCGACCGCTCAAAGAACATACATCACAACCGCCAAGCCGTTGACCGCAGAGCAAACAGGGCCGTATCGTGAGAATGTGTGCGCGGATGCAGATTATCCTAAACAGGAAAGCGACCCTCCTTTGTCCACATGCCACGTCCCACATTACACCCCTCATGGCGCTACGTTCTGGCCGTTGTCGTTCTTCATCCAACCGGGTTCGGAGAACATTCGATGGTCGCAGTTGATCTCGGTCGGCCCGTTCATTGCTGTAACATTGATAGGTACCTCCGTGACGCCCGGTACTACTGGGATATACAGTTTGTTCTTTTTGGGAATGGATTTGGGTCAAATGAGCAAATACCTGTCGGGGATTGACCTGGGCTCGGAGAAAGCCCGGGCGTACACCAACGTCGCTAGCAATTGGATGGAACAACTGACCAAAGAGAGTCAACAATACGCGCTGACCGGTGTCTCAAGGGGGATGTATGTTTTTTTTTTTTCTCTTTTTTTTCTCTTACCCACCCACGCAGAGCTGTCAACAATAGCAACCCTGAGCAAAGAACGATTATCACGCCTGATGAGTCGGCAGACCCCATCATTTCAGGGACGGGTGCGTACATAAGGGATTTGAATGGTTCTTATGAGGGTTTGGTAAACGCATCGACGGCGCACGAGTTCGAGATGAACGGGGAGAGCTTCTTCGTGAAGGTCACCCGTCTTCAGGACCTTGCACACGGCATCAACTGGTACTGCACGGTGGTCATAGACAGGGCGTACATTTTAGGGTCCATCGATGCTCAGATCGTAGCGTTGCGCGACTCCCTGCACCGCTCTAGTGACGATGTTGACGATGACCTCCGCCGAGACAGGGCAGCATTGATCGCATCAATCGCCGCTGCTGGTGTTGTAATGCTTACACTGTGCGTTGTCCTGGTCATGAAAATTATAGAACCGCTTGTCATTCTTCAGCAGGAAATGGCGTTGGTCGCAATGATGCGGCTGGAAGGTGTCCACACAGAGAAGCCACGGAGCAGGTTAGCGGAGGTTAAATGCATGCAGGAGAGTTTTTTCACAATGCACCGCAACCTCAAGGAGTACAGGAATTACATGCCCGCGTCGATCCTGGAACCGGCAAGCGACGGGGACGGCACGGAAGTGTCCGATACTTTGGAAGAATCCCTCACCGCAATCGGGTCGCCGACGACTAGCTACGGCGAGAGCACCACAACCGTGCAGACCACAAAAAGCATCGGTGTGGGTGTGTTTACAAACGAACTTCGAGCCAGAAAAGTTTCGCTTCTTGCCGTCGGCTGTAAGAGTCTTCACAGCGAGACAAACATGACCGTTTTACTAACAACTCATAGAAACTATCTGGCAAGCATTTTACAGGTCTGCAAAGAGTTGAAAGGCATCCCCGACAGCTTCCAGGGTGACATGGTCTATGTGTCGTGGAATGCAGTTCGGGTTACTTCAAACCAAGCGTCTTCTGTGGGAAAATGTTGCCAACTACTGGAAGCGAAGGTAGAGGGGGAGCTTGCCATAGGCGGGGTCAATGGGACAGTAAGGTGCGGCAACATGGGCTGCGAAGGGATGAAAAAATTCAGTTTCATGGGCGGTCTGTTCGGGTTGCTGAACGTGACCCAAAAACTAAACAGCGAATTCGACACCACGAATTTAATCACAGATTCCGTAATGGAACTGTCAAAGGTAGGGTTTTACACCAAACCAGTCACGAAAATTCTTTACACGCCTTACTCAAAGGAGCCGGTCTGTCTTCACACTGTTATGGGTGTTCGTGATGTGACCGCTGGTGAGTGGATGTACGAGTTGCAGGAAGCGGAAAGTAGCACCCCGTATGCTGCTTATAACTTGTCTGTTCGGTGCTTTTTTGAATCTAATTATCAATCGGCGGCTGAGGCCATTGGGAGGCAGAGTGTTATGGACCCACATATTAAAAAGTACAAGGAGGTTTTGTTCCGCAGGCTTAGTGATAAGATTCCCTTTGCACCGCTGACTGCAATCCCGATGAGTTGCGCGGGGTGAAGAGGAATAATATTTTTTTTTTTTTTTTTTTTTTGTAACAAATACTGCTCAGCTTTTTTGTAAGAGCAACAAAAAAAAAGTTTTTTTTTGAATTGAGAAAAACTGCTATCTAGACCCCCTGTATTTTTAAATGCTTAAATTCAGCCCCCCCCCCCCCCCTAGAAATCACACACCTGCTGCCTGTCTTACCACAATAAGATGACGGTTAAAATCTTAGGGGTCTAGTTAGCACTCCACCCTTTTTTATTTCTCTTTTCTTCTATTCCTAATGACTATTAGTACCTTATTCTTTTTTGTTTCTTTTTTTTTTTTCCTTCTTTTTTTTTGCCGTACGTACTAAAAAAAAGCTTTTATTATTATTATTATTATTATCTACACCCACGTTAAGAATAAGTTTTACCCCCCCCCAAAAAAAAGTGTATGTTAACTTTTATATTGTTATAGTGAGCCCCCCTCCCCCCCTCTAAACTAACAAATTTCTATTTACAAGCTTTTTTTTGGCTACTACCACTCTGTGCTCCACAACGTACTTTATGGTACTTATGGCAGGGACTGTGGTAGGAGCACAGAAACACCGTTGTCTTGTGGTCGCCTTGAAGTTAACAAGATTAAATTCTATTTTTTTTTTTCTACAACGGATATGTTATCCCCCCATTTTCTTTTTTACTCACACCACAAGAGGCTGTCCTCGAGTGGGATTGTCTTTTACTATGAGTTTTTTCTTTATCTTCTTTCCTTTCTGAGCTACCATCCAGAAGTGTCGAAACAACCTTTTTTTTTTTTTTTTTTTTTTTTTTTTGCTCGCCCTATGACCACTCTCTGACCGTGTCACCAGCTAAAACACCATTTTTTATTAAATGTCTCTTTTTTTTTTTTTTTTTTTTTTTTTTTTTTATCCACCATATAGGGGATAAATATTGCGTTTATACTTCTGATTTGTTACTGTAAACAATATAAAAGAAACCTCAAGAAACGTCCCCCTCAACTCAAAGAAATTCCATAATTCACCCATGCCACCGGTGTTTCTAAATCTTTTCATTCAGAAAAGTTCCAAAAACAAAAACAAAAAACACACAAAAAAAAAAAAAAAAAACAAATCGTCTTTGAACAAGTCACATCCTGTATCCCCCCCCTCGGAATGTTTTATGTGAATTGCTGCTGTATGCAGTCTTTTATTCCCTTCCTTCCCTCCTTCCTTAGGCAATTAAGGACTGATAAGAGATTTATTTCCTCTTTCATTCTGCTTGATGAATTCAGTAGTTACTTTCCACCTTAGTTTTTTTTATTATTCTTAAGTAGGCAGTGCTTGTGCAGGGCGCCACCAACACTGGCCCTTCCAACTTTATCTCTTATATTCTTTTTCTTTTTTGGGTTGTGTCAAATCTTTGAATTGAAAGACCTCCCCCTTTTTTTTTTTTTTGTTTTTTTTTTTTTTGCGAAGTTTTTTTTTTTTTATTTTATTTTCAAATACAATTTTGAGCAACGAAATACGCCAAGTTCAAGACTGTTATTTTTTTTATTAAAAGGGGGCTTTACCTCAAGTAGGAATTGTCTTTTTTTTCTTTTTTTTTTTTTTTTTTCTCTTGTCAAACAATTCCGTGATATAACACCGGAAGAAAAAAAAATCGCCTATTCACAAGATTTCTCGAAGAAAAAAAAAAGAATTGGCTGCTTCCTGCTTCTTGTTGAATTAATGAGAAAAGAGGAACTGGCCGTTGTTTGTACGTGCCGGGTAAAACCTGGAGAAGTTTGTCAACCCGAAACACGTTGCCAACGTTCCCCTTTTGTTTAGACAAGTCAAAGACTCGTTCTTGCAAAAGAGGAACTGGCCGTTGTTTGTACGTGCCGGTCCATATAAAAAAACGCCCTCCCCCCTCCCCTCTAAATGTAAAGTGAATCATTCCTTTTGGTCCTTTTCCTTTTTTTTTTTTTTAAAGAGAGGGTCCGGGCAAAATTAAAGTAAAAGCGCGTAAACCGCATTGGTCTTGAACCAAACTAAAAAGGGAACTGCACGGCTGTCTAACAAAGAATCTTCTGAGAGGCCAGCCCTCGTATACCGATCTGCGAGATTCTCGGCAGATGGGACATAAACCAGCTCTAGCTGGCACCCGCTGTTGGTGAGCATGCTCTGGAGCAACGCCAACCATTGCATAGTGGTTGCGTCCAGAGAAAAGCCACGAGTCACGTAGCCGATGACTGCCTTGTTGTCGCACTGTGCTATAACCCTCGCGTTATTTTCACGCTGAGTTATCCAGTGGACCAAGCGAACCACCCCGAACAGCTCCGTCAGGTGTATGTCCACACCCGATAGGCAAGGTGGGAACACACCAGACAGCAGTGCCTCCATACACCAATACAAAGCCCCAACCCACAGCGCTCGCGTCCGGCACACCCTTGAGTAGCCTTGCCAGAGGGGGACACCAAGCCAGCCAGTCGTTAGCCCTAACGTCAAAGACTCGTTCTTGCAAACAAAAAAAAAAAAAAAAAAAAAAAAAAAACGTCAAAAATTTTGGGAAAACGCGACTATATATAAAAAAAAAAAAAAAAAAAGGGGGGGGTTTTTACTTTTTTTTTTTTGTGTGCGTGTTGTTTTCTCTCTCTCCCCTACACTTCTGTTTTTTTTTTTTTTTTTTTTTTTTTTTTCTTTTTCTGCGGGCCGTTGCTAACCACTTCGTTCCTATCATAGTGAATTTTTCTTCTCCCCTTTGAGATAACCCCTATACAAATGTGGATATTTTTTTTTTTTTTTGATAATAAAAAAAAATGGAATTTGCTTTTGCACGATATGAAGTGAACACGCCCTTAAGGCGATCCAGTCGTATTCTGCTGCTGCAAGTTTCCTTTAAAAGCATGTTTTGTTATGTGATTTTCTATGTACCTTCCTCTTTTCCCTTTTTTTTTTTTCTTCCCCTCCCCCCCTCCCTTCAATTGTGGAAGAAAAAAAAAAAGAAAAAAAAAAGAAGAGCCCACTGTTATAACATTGTGTTTGTTTTACACAACCAACTGAAATAGCATGTTTTGTTTCTTCTTCTTCTTTTTTTTTTTTCCTTCTTCCCCTCTCTCCCCTCCTTTCCTCTTTCTTTCCCTTTCTTATTTTGAATGTTCGCTTTGAACAGGTTAAAAAAAAGAAAAAAAAAACAAGATAAAAGAAAGAAAGCTATGGGGGGGTGGGGATTTCTTTTCCAACTTGTCTAAACAAAAAAAGGAGTTATTTCTACCCCATCACATCACGTACAGGCAACAGCGGTCCTCTTTCTCGCTTCTCTTCCTTTTTTTTTTGAGTAGATTAAGGTGGTGGGGATAACATGGAAATATAAGAAGTACATCAGATGTGTTGTTCGCTGTTGACCTCCTCGTCGGTCATCACCGGTAGCGCCCGAGTGGAAGAACGTAACGCAGATGCTCAGGGTGACGAACAGGCAGCAAACTGCACGAGCGCAGAATCTTGGTTACCCGGGACGCCCCGGCTAGGGTTGAGCACACCGCACGCATTAAGGACACGACGCGGAACGCAGAAGAAGCTACTGCTCGGCCGAGGAGCGCCCCCTGTAATCAAGTAGGTAGTTCGTGCTTCATTGCACGCTTAACGCCACCTAGTGTTGCAATCAAAGCCCAAATTTTTTTTCTTTTTTTTTTTTTTTTTTGGAAAAAAAAAATGTCGGACAAAAAGAAAAAAAAGAAAAAAAAAAAAGCCCAGACATTTTGTTTTCTTTTTTTTTTTTTGTCTACATGGAGAGGGGGGAAAAAAAAATGTTCTCTGTAACTCTAACACCCCCCCCTCCCCTCTATATAAATTCAGGATTTTGTGATTCTTTTTTTTTTTTTTTTTCCAGTTTTCTTCTTTCGTTTGTTTTCTCCCTTGCTTACGTCCTTACAAGAAGAAAAAAAAAACCGTATCGATCCAAAAAGAGGGAGAGGGCGGGAGAGGGGAAAGGGAGGGGCGGGCGGGGGGGGGGGGGGGGGGGGAGTGACACCATGTCAAGGGCACGGGCTGAGTCCATAGTAAATGCCGCGAACAGCTCGGGAGACGGCGGAGAGGCAGCAGAGTCGCTCCAACGATGTCTAGTATTCTGCAGACTGAGACCAACGAAAGCCCTGGACAGTATAGGCCAGGACGGAATCTACAAGCTAGTGGACCTACACAAGGGCAAGGTCAAAGTAGACGGCGAAAAAGAATACAATTTCGACGGTACATTCAACCCTGACTGCACACAAGAAGATATCTTCCAAGACGTAGCAAAGCCCTCCATAGAACACGTTTTGAAGGGCTACACAGCAGCTATCATGGCCTACGGACAGACCGGTACCGGGAAATCCTTCACAATGTCGCACACCGCACCAGGGTACGAGGGCATCATCCCACGGTCCGCAGGCTACCTCTTCGACTTGATCGAGAAAACCACTTCGAAAAAATTTACTTTAACAGCGAACTTTGTCCAGATCTACCGTGACACCCTGTCGGACCTTATGCAAGAAAAGGGTGAGAAAGTCGACGTCAGATTCGATCAAAAAAAAGGTGTGGAGATCGTGAATTGTACTCTTGTTGATGTTCAGAACAAACAAGCTTTCTTAGACATGTACAGTGAAGGCGATGCAAGAAGAATAGTCCGGCCGACAAACATGAACCCGGAATCGTCACGTGGTCACACTGCTCTTGTGCTGTACGTGCGTAGCGAACCTACGGATCCTGGTGATATTTCTAAACCGACGGAGGGGAAGATAACATTTATCGATCTGGCTGGTTACGAGCGCTTCGACAAAACTGGTGTGAAGGACCCCATTCATAAGGACGAGGCGAAGAAAATCAACGCGTCGCTGCTGTCGTTGGGCCACGTTGTCACGGCTCTTTCGAACGGGGAGAAGTTCATACCGTGGAGGAACTCAAAGCTCACCCGTTTGCTGCAGGATTCCATCGGCGGGAAAAGCCGGAGCACCATCGTTATCACCATAGGACCCGCTTCATCAAGTTTGCACGAAACAACCAATTCCCTCGACTTCGGAAATCGAGCAATGGCTGTTAAGGTGTCCGCCAAGGTTGAACAAGACATCGATTACCAAAAACTAGCAGCAAAGCTTGAACTTCTCCTCAGCGAGAAAGACGAACGGATCAACAAATTAGAACTCGCGGAAAAAACCCGTGAGATGGAGAGAATGGACAGGGAACGACGATTCAAAAACGATATGTCGAGGCTCAGAACACGCCACACCGGCGAACTGAACCAGCTGATGCAAGAAGGCGCGACAACGGAAAGAATCCAAGCTCTTTTAAAACAGCATGAAGTAGAGGATCAAAACCTTCAAGAAGAGCAGTCTATGGAACGACAAATAGAAGAAGAAGACTTCCAACAGGAAGAACGAGAGATTGTTTCAGAAATCGAGCAACAACACAGGGTCAGAGCACAATCCATGAAGCGAGAAGGAACCGAGTCGAAACAACGAGAACTCGATGCCGCGTACGCTCTCATCGCTAAGCTACGTGGAGGCGACGAGTCAACCGTCGGCGACATAGCTACTGAAATATCACAGATGGCCGGCACGCCAGCACCAGACGGTGAAGAGCTTGCTAGCCCGAAGACTGTTACCACCGCCGAGGTCGCCATTTTGAAACGAGAATTGGAAGAGCTGAAAAAGGAAACCGAAGGGAAAGAATCCAAAGCTAAGGAAACCATCGACAAGGTTAAAACCGCACACCAAAAATGCGTCGTTCTACTGAAGGAACAAAAAGAAAAAAACAAAAAACTAATCGAAGAGTCTGTTAACGTAGAAGAGTTGGAACGACTGACCGGGGAGTGCGAAGGGCTAAAAAGTGCGAAACAAGAAGCCACCGCTTTGCGGGAGGAAACAGAGGACAAACTCCTCCAAGCAACCTCAAGCCTAAATAGTGCAAAATCCGAGTGTGAAAAACTCCAGCAGGAATCTAAGAAAAGCGCTGCGATGCTTGAAGAACTGCAAGGTGCCAAGGAGGCCCTGGAAGGCAAGATCACAGTGCTCGAGAGCGAAAAGCTTGAAATCGAGGAAGAGTTCAACAGAAAAGACAGGGACCGAGAAGCTTCAAAGGAGGAGGAGAGTACCGCAACGTCTGGCAGAATTCAAGAACTCGAGGAGCAGATAGCTGCACTTAAACAGCAGGTATTGAAGTGAGGGAGAAAAAAAAAGAAGGGGGAAAAATAGGTCGCCAGTCTAGAATCAGCGTTGGAGGAAATGAAAGCTGCCAAAGAAGGTATTTTTTTTTTTTTTTTTTTCCCCACCTCCCGATTCTTTTTTTTTTTTATCTTTCACCCCCCCCTCTCCCCCTCTTCTTTTTCAAATTTGGGAAGAAACAAGAATTTTGCCGACACTCTATCATTTTTTTTTTCTTTTTCCCGAACAGAATTAGATTCTGTAATTAAACAAGCTGAAGAGAACGTGGAAAGGTTGGAGGGAGAAGTCTTAACAAAGGACGGGGAGCTCGCAGCGTGCAGAGGAGAGCTCGAAGAAGAAAAAGAAAGCAAGAAGAAACGTGAGAGGGAGCTGGAAAAAGCGGTCGAAATATGCAGGGACGAAACCCGCGCACAGGCAAAGACCTTGCAGCAAGAGGTATGGAAAAAAAAAAAAAAAAAAAAAACTCTTTTGCCCAGATCGAAGACACGCAAGCGACCACATCTCTCGAAGTAAGCGGCTTCAAGGATAAAATAGCCGAGCTTACACAAAAGCTTGAAGATAGTGTCACTGGTATGGGAAACTTTTTTTTTTTGTCCTGTTCCCCCCCACTCCCCCCCCCCCCCCCCCCCCAATTACCTTGAATCAAAAAAGAATTTCCGGGCCCTGTGAAAGATTCCCCCCCCTCACCCCTGTTTTTTCAATTTCAAAACAAAAAAAAATTTTTACTCATAGAACTCCAACGTTGTGCTAAGGACCACGCGTCTGCCAACGAATCCTGGACTGTGAAGGAAGCAGGCATTGCGGCGCAGCTGGTTGAGTCTGCATTGGAGCTTAAAAAAGTCGAGGGGGACAAAGAAGCCCTGCAACACCAGCTGGAAGATGCCAATGCGAAAATCGCAGCACTCCAACTGGACGGCAGCGACAAGGAAGCTGCCCTCTCATCGAGAATTGAAGAAAAAACTGAGGCGTGCGATGCACTGAGGGAGCAGCTACAAGCTGCAAACGACCAGCTGTCATCAAAAACCGCAGGTATCCCAAGAAGAAAAGAAAAGAAAAAAAAAAAAAAGTCCCTTTTCCCCAGGGCATTTCCCTCACTCTCCCCCAAAGAAATCTCTTTTTTTTTTCTGTCTTTGTGCCTACCACCACACCTCTAAAGAGTCGCTTGCCGCGGCTACTGAGCTTGCAGCCCTCAACGCCCAGCACAGTGAGCAGCATGACACACTATTGGCCTCGCAAGCCAAAGAGAAGGAACAACACAGCCAGATAGAAACCCTGCAAGCTCAGAACGAGGAGCTGACCTCGAAAGTGGCATCCCTCGAAACAGCAGGCGACGACAGCAGCGAGAGGGAAAAGCTCCTGAAGGACGAACAAAGCAGCCTCCAATCCCAACTAGAAGAAGCAAAAGCCCAACTAGAAGAGCTGTCCAAAGCCCTCGACCAGACAAAAACGCAACTGGAGGAACACCTCCAGAAAATCCAATCCCTTGAAGGGGAACGAGACGGGCTGAACGAAGCCCACGGCGAGAAAAGCAAAGAAGCCGAAGAACTCCAAGCAAAGATAGCCTCACTGGAAGGGGAACGAGAAGGCTTGATGGGGTCGTATGAGGACCAAGGAAAGGAACTTCTCACTGCTCAAGGTGAGGTGGAGAAGAAAACAACGGAGATAACCGATTTGGAGGAGAAGCTGAATACTGTGCAGCGGGAGCTGGAAGTGGAACGGGAAAACAGCAAGTCGCGTGACGAGGAGCACGATGCCTCTGCCAACACGCTGTCAGAGACGGTGGCTGATCTTACGAAGCAGGTGACGACTCTCCAGGAGGAGAAGGTGGAGGCGGAGGCCCAGGCCGCAACGCGTGAGGCAAGCTTGAACGAAGCAAAACAAGGTGGGGTGGGTGGGCTGCTACACACGAAACACAAACCTCAGACATCGCCTCTCTTGAAGAACGCCTCAAGTCCGCGACTACCGAGACAGAGACGCTGGCTGCTGAGAACAGGTGTTCCCTTCAGAAAAAAAAAAACAAAAAAAAAACGACTTAACACCCCTATAGCACGCTAAGCAGCCAGCTATCTGAACAGAAGCTACAAGGTGAGACCCTTACAGCTCTGGTCTCATCACTACAAGCGGCGGGTGACGACAGTGGTGAGAGGGAAAAGGTGCTGACGGGGGAAACCGACCGTTTGAACGAACAGCTTACTGAAACAAAGACGCAGCTCGAAGAACTGACCAAGGAAATGGACAACACCAAGGCGCAGCTCGAAGAACGAAATGAAAAGATCCAATCCCTTGAAGGGGAACGAGACGGGCTGAACGAAGCCCACGGCGAGAAAAGCAAAGAAGCCGAAGAACTCCAAGCAAAAATAGCCTCACTGGAAGGGGAACGAGAAGGCTTGATGGGGTCGTATGAGGACCAAGGAAAGGAACTTCTCACTGCTCAAGGTGAGGTGGAGGAAGGGAAGAAAACGATCAGCAACCTGGAGGAGAAGGTTGTGAGCCTCGAGGCTGCTGGCGACGACGCAGGGGAAAAGAAAAGGTGTCGTAGCACTTTTCAGATTTTTCCAAAAAAAAAAAAAAATTCTTTTTTAAAAAAAGGCTGCAAGATGAGGAAATTGGTGCACTGCAGATCAGTTTGCAAGAAGAGGGTGAAAAGTCAAAGAGGCTCTGCGAAGGTTTCGTCACCCTTTTTTTTTCGGACCCCTCCCCCCCCTCCCTACCAAGTCTCCTTTCCTTTTTCTTTTTAACACAAACACAACAGAGCTCGAAGCACTGAATGCAAAACTCACGGAAGAAGGAGTCCTGCACGCTGCCGCAGTGACTGCCAGCAGCGGCAAGGAATCCGAGCTTCAAAAAGGTATTAGAAAAAAAGATTTCTTTCGATACAAAGAAATTTTTTCCCCCCTCCACACGCAGAGCTTAGCGAGCTTCAGACAGAACTCAACAATCGGGAATCCAGCATCAAGGATCTTGAGGCCAAAAACGAAGAGACAGAGCAGCAACTCGCCGAGGCGAACGAGGGTACTGGAAAAAGAAAAAAAAAGCCCCCTCCCCCCCCCCCCCCCCACCTTTTCGCGTGTATTCCCCCCGTTGCTTTTGACCTTTTGAAGCACGTTTTACTTTTCCTTTTTTTGGGAAAGAAAATAAAACAACTCCACCACCAATGACCACCTCCCTCCTCCCTTTCCCCGTACAGCTGCAGCAAAGCTCTCTTCTGAATCTGACGACAAATCCACAAAGATCGCAGAGCAAGCGAGGTATCCCCCGCAACGCCCAGCACCTACACACAGTGCCAATGAGGAACTCGCTTCACGAGTGGCATCCCTCGAAACAGCAGGCGACGACAGCAGCGAGAGGGAAAAGCTTCTGTCCGGTGAAAAAACCCGTCTTGAAGAAGAGCTCCAAACACTCAAAACGCAGCTTGAGGAACAAGGTGAAAAGATCCAATCCCTTGAAGGGGAACGAGACGGGCTGAACGAAGCCCACGGCGAGAAAAGCAAAGAAGCCGAAGAACTCCAAGCAAAGATAGCCTCACTGGAAGGGGAACGAGAAGGCTTGATGGGGTCGTATGAGGACCAAGGAAAGGAACTTCTCACTGCTCAAGGTGAGGTGGAGGAGGCGAAGAAAACGATCGTTGAATTGGAGGAGAAGGTAGCCGCTGCTGCAGTCTCGGCGGTTGCTCTTGCAGCAGGCGCGAGCGAACTAGAAGAGGCGAAGCAAGCGCAGGCCGAAGCAGATGACAAGGCGAAGCAGGAACTGGGCGAAAAAGTTGAAACCCTGCAAAAAGAGGCCAGCGACTTACAAGAAAAGATAAAGTCCCTCGAAACAGCAGGCGACGACAGCAGCGAGAGGGAAAAGCTCCTCAAAACCGAGAAAGACCGTCTTGAGGCAGAGCTACAGGCAGCACAATCCCAACTAGAAGAAGCGAAAGCCCAACTAGAAGAGCTGTCCAAAGCCCTCGACCAGACAAAAACGCAACTGGAGGAACACCTCCAGAAAATCCAATCCCTTGAAGGGGAACGAGACGGGCTGAACGAAGCCCACGGCGAGAAAAGCAAAGAAGCCGAAGAACTCCAAGCAAAGATAGCCTCACTGGAAGGGGAACGAGAAGGCTTGATGGGGTCGTATGAGGACCAAGGAAAGGAACTTCTCACTGCTCAAGGTGAGGTGGAGAAGAAAACAACGGAGATAACCGATTTGGAGGAGAAGCTGAATACTGTGCAGCGGGAGCTGGAAGTGGAACGGGAAAACAGCAAGTCGCGTGACGAGGAGCACGATGCCTCTGCCAACACGCTGTCAGAGACGGTGGCTGATCTTACGAAGCAGGTGACGACTCTCCAGGAGGAGAAGGTGGAGATGCAAACCACTATTGAAACCTTGCAAACTCAGAATGAGGAGCTGACCTCGAAAGTGGCATCCCTCGAAGCAGCAGGCGACGACGGCAGCGAAAGGGAAAAGCTCCTGAGGGACGAGCGAGACATCCTCCAGTCTCAATTCAATGAAACAAAACTCCAGCTCGAGGAAATGACCAAAGAAGCCGGCCGCCAAGACGAAGAACTCAAGGCAGCACAAGCCCGACAGGAAGAGGCAAATGCCCAGCTTGAGGGAATGAGCACAGAAACAACCCGCCTCGATGAGGAGCTCAAGACCCTCCAAGAGGAGATGGACGGCGTCAAGGCGCAGCTTGAAGAACGAAATGAAAAGATCCAATCCCTTGAAGGAGAACGAGACGGGCTGAACGAAGCCCACGGCGAGAAAAACAAAGAAGCCGAAGAACTCCAAGCAAAGATAGCCTCACTGGAAGGGGAACGAGAAGGCTTGATGGGGTCGTATGAGGACCAAGGAAAGGAACTTCTCACTGCTCAAGGTGAGGTGGAGGAGGCGAAGAAAACGATCGTTGAATTGGAGGAGAAGGTAGCCGCTGCTGCAGTCTCGGCGGTTGCTCTTGCAGCAGGCGCGAGCGAACTAGAAGAGGCGAAGCAAGCGCAGGCCGAAGCAGATGACAAGGCGAAGCAGGAACTGGGCGAAAAAGTTGAAACCCTGCAAAAAGAGGCCAGCGACTTACAAGAAAAGATAAAGTCCCTCGAAACAGCAGGCGACGACAGCAGCGAGAGGGAAAAGCTCCTCAAAACCGAGAAAGACCGTCTTGAGGCAGAGCTACAGGAGTCAGGCGAAGAACGCGACAAGTTGACATCGGAGCTGGAGGAGAACCTGAAAAAAATGCAGGAAGCTGACCAAGAACAGGTATGCACCAGTATTTATGCCACAACTCACAGGCTGACCTGTCAAGCCGCATCGAAGACCTGAATGCAAAAGTGGCGGAAGCTGAGGCAGATACAGAGAGGCTCACCTCAGGCACGTCTTCCTCTCTTTTTTTTTTTTTTTTTTTTTTTTTTTTTTTTTCGAAAAAAGTTTTTCTTTTCCCGGAAATTTGTTGGTGAAAATGAAATCGATTTTTCTTTTCTTTTTCTTCCCAAACTCTCCCCCCCCCCCCCCTGTCCCCCCCTCCCCTCTCCATGTTCCCTTCCCACGCATGGCAAATGTAAACAACAAATAAACACAGAAATCGAAGAGGAGCGCGTTGTCTCCGGCGAGTTCATGGAGGAAGCCGAGAAGACGAAGCAGGAGTTTAATGAGTTCAAGGAGAAGACGTTGGAGCAGTTTGAAGAGCTGAAGGGCAACCACGAGGAAGAAGAGCTGAAGCTCAAAGATTCCATCGAACAACTCGAGGATGAGCTCCAGAGCAGCACGCAGTACCAAGAGGCCCTCGAGACGAGGATCAAGGAGCTGGAGGAGCAGCTTTCCGCCCTCCAAGGCGACCTCACCCAAGAGAAAACCAAGGCACAGCTCGAAGCCGAAGAGCTTCGCAAAAAAACACAAGAAGAACGAAAGGTATTATTATCTACCATATAAAAAAAAAAATAATAATAATAATAATAATACAACCACAGTCCCGCGAAGAGGAGACAAAAAGGCTTCTCGAGAAGCAAAGCGAAGAGAAGGAGTCCCTCAAAGCCAAGATGGAGAAGGAACTGGAAGAGGAGAAAAAGAAAGTCGGAAAGGTTTTCAAGTACTCGTCAAAGGTCATATCGCAGCTCGTCAATGTGGGACAGCTAGCAACGCCCACGAACGCTCCGCAAATACTCCGCCCTCAAGAATTCCTTGCATCCCTCGACACAGAGGAGGTGAAGCAGTCTGTAAGATACAAGGTCATTTGCGTCGGTGCAAAACACACCGGAAAATCATCCATTCAAAAGTGTCTCTCACACGGTCCTGGCCTCTTCAAAAAAGCTCCCGAGGTTGTAAACCCAACGGTGTCGATGTCGGTGGTCGACTACACAGCCGTGGATAAGCACAGCAACAAGGGTTTCCTTGCAAAGAAATCAACGACAAATACATACTTCCAAGTCTGGGACACACCTTGCGACACAAAATCCCTCAAGGCTCTGCCTGCGGGATGTCTTCCCATCACGGGCTGTTCATACGTGTTATCGTACTTTGTAAACCACGAGTTTACGGCCGAGGCAAAGGGGATGGACGAGGTGCTGTACACAATCTACGCCAACTGCAGGGATCGTCTGGCAGCTCACGAAAAGATGAAGATCCCCCTTGTCATCATGGGAACCCGCAAGGATCTCCTCCCAAACAGCAAGGACAGCGGCGTGCTGCAAAAGAAGATCAGCGAGGTCAAAAAATGGTTCAGAGAACACCCCCTCCGCGAGAGGTTCACCATACTCGACGTCTACCTCGTCTCCTGCAAGGAATGGACTGTAATATCAGACAGCAGAGGGAAACAAGCTGTAACATCATTCAGCCAAGTTATGCACATGCTCGCAACGGAGTTACATAGAAAATGTCCGATCAACCCGCCGAGCTTACTTGAAGAAGACTTAACATACGGAGGCCGTGCTGGGATGGAATTGTCGGAATGGTGGGACCACAACCAAGAGGTTCGAAGCGAGAAGGAAAGAGTGCAAAAATCCGGATACAAAGGCTTGTTGTCCTTGCTCGTTCACATCTACCGTTTGAAAATGCGCGGGATATGGTTGCTTGGACACCAGGAGTTCGACGACATCTGCAGGGAACACATCCCGCAGTACGTGGTGGAGGAGACACCAACCATCATTACAACGATCAGGAGAATGCTAATTGACAGGTCGCTGATCCTCCCCCTCCACGACCCGGAATTCGAGGATGAACGCGAAGGGGTCGTGGTCCTTGGCATCAGCGTCGTCACAGACTTCATCTCCTCACTAATGCTTCCCACTGTTTATCTGTCGCAGCTTGAGAATTACACCTCCGAGCGGCCCGGGTACCTCAAGACTACGATTAACAAACACATGGGGTTCAACGTTGAGGAGGTCTGGCGGCCTGACTGGGAGCTCCTCTTCGACGGCAGGATCTCCGCCACCGCCGCGCCATGTCTTTTAAAAAACTCGATCTCATTCAAAAAAGACCCTTCCTTGGGGAGATCGTTCCTAGGGTGCATGGGATGCTGTTTCAAGGTGAAAGAAAAGGATGAAATGATGGATTTCATGCCTGCCTTGGCCCTGCGTGCTCTGACACCCGATCTCGAATCCGCTTTGTTATCTGCTTTTACAAAACACGAAGGCGGGAAGACAGCGGCAACTCTGAAAACAGATGTGGTGACACCGTGGGAGGTAGTCGATATTCTTCGCGAGATTCATGAGAAAGCCGATTGGTCATTGTTGTGGAGTAACGGAGCACTAGTTAAAATGAACGGGAAATGGGGATTTGTGAAGGTTGACAAGAATGTGTTGGCATTGTGCTGTGCTGGGAAGCCGGAAAACTGCATTGCCGACGAGATGAAAAAACTTGTTGAGAAGTTTGTAACAAACCCCGTGTGGAAGGACGGGATGTCGTTAGAAGGCCTTCCTCGTCTGCTTCCTTCTGCGGCCGAGATGGTGGAATCGGCGGCTGATCTGTCATCTTATATTACTTCGCGTGATCAAGAGACACTCCGGGGCACTCCGTACCCTTCAAATATTCTTGAAGACGATACCTCAAGGACTAGAAACAAGCGACCTCCCTCAAAAACTCATTCCAGTTCTGCTCAAAAGGGAAAGCTTGACTCTAATAGGCTCTCCATGTTCGAGGAGCCAGATTCTCGAAATATGTCTAGATCGTCAATGAGTGACTCGGATACTGTGAACTAAGAGAGAGGGGAGAGGGGGGAGAGGAAAAAGAAAAAAGAAAAAAAAAAGAAAAGACGACAAACTTCAGTTCATTCTGCTAGTTTTTAGCAGCAAGAAAGAAAAGGGGGAAAGAAAAAAAAAAGTTTTTTGTTTTTTTTTTTTGTTTTTGCCATATAACCTTCTCTATTTTTTTTTTTCCTTCTTTTTGGTGCGCCCCCTCAAAAGAAAGAAAGAAAGAAGAAGGGAAAAAAAAATATAGGAATTGAACTTGGGGGGGGATTGTGATGTGTTTATTATGTCCCTCCGATTTTCAAAAAAAAAAAAAAAAAATCCAAAGAAAAAGAAATGAGATGAAGTAAAAAAAAAAAAAAAAAAAAAAGAGAGAGAAAAAATCAGGTTTTCAATTTATTTTTTCCCCATTTTATTTTTTTTTGAAGGAAAAAAAAATTATTCTTTATAACTGTACAGTTTGCCCCCCCCCCCCCCCCCCCCCATCCGCTTTCACCCACTCCCTCTCTCCTTTACCCTGCAATTATTCCGTTTCTTTCAAAAAGAGAAAAAAAATAGTCCTATTTTCCTGCTTTTTTTTTTTGTTTATGCTGCATTTTTTTCTTCCAATTTTTCCACCCCTTCTCGCCTTATTTGGTTGCTGTCCCCTCCCCACTTTTTTTAAACTATAATTTTATCTTTCCCCACAACAACACATCACTACAAAAGAGAGAACACCGACAAAAAAAAAAAATGAACGCAGAGCTAATGGAAGCCATCCGCCTTAAAGCGAAAAAAAGGGACGAGAGACAAGCCGAGAGCAACGAGGCCATGGAGAGGGTTGACTGGGACCAGAACGTACAAGGGCTCAAGAGACGATTTCACAAAGCCTACAAGTACGTAATGAAAAGCAAAGGCGGTGGGGAGGGCACCGAAGTAAATACAGACGGCGAAGGCGTCATCACTCTGAGACAGACAGACGACGCCATAGGAACAACTGTCTACACAGCCGCTGTACAGGCTGCAAGATTCATTGAAACACAAACCTGGAAAAACAAGAAATGTGTGGAGCTAGGAAGCGGAACAGGCATCGCTGGCATGGTAGCAGCATACATGGGTGCTGAGGTGGTCCTGACGGACCTTGCAGGGCCGGTATTCGATAATCTGAAATACAATATCTCTCTTCTTCCCACGGACGTACAAGCTAGAATCACGACGCTCCCCCTTCATTGGGGAGAGACCCTCCCGGTGCTGCCCTTCACCCCGAACTTCATCATCGCCATCGAAGTTATATACCAACAGGAGTTTGTGGCTCCTCTTGTGGCGACGCTTCAAGACCTGCTCCGTCTCAACCCTGCCCTTGACATTTTATGGGCACACGATCTTCGTGGCCGTCCTGGCGTCCCGCTCTTCAAAGACCTCACGAAAGATACCATAACCTTCTCCCCCATTCCGGGAGAGGAACTTTGTCCCGGGTACAATTGCAAAAACGTACTTATGTACAGGGGGAAATCGCCCTAGCCCCGCCCAATTTTTTTTTTTTTTTTTTTTTTTCCCCTCCAAAACACGGAAAAAAAAAAAAAAAAAGAGAGAGAAAAAAAGAGGGGGCACAACAAAAAAAAAAAAAAAAAAAAAAAAAAAAAAAAGATGGAGAGACCCGCAGTGGTGATGGACAACGGTACAGGGTACACAAAGATAGGATACGCGGGGTGTGCGAAGCCCAATTTCATCTTCCCGACAACGGTGGCGGAGCCCCCTCCGAAGACGAACAGGGACACCCTCGATGACCTTGACTTCTACATCGGGAAGGAGGCCGTCGACATTGTCAACTACACAGGCGGGAAATACCACCAGTACAACCCTGTTAAACACGGGATAGTGGAAAACTGGGACCAGATGGAAAAATTATGGCAACATTCGATTTACAAATATCTCAGGTGCGAGCCTGAGGACCACGCTTTTCTGCTGACGGAATCGCCGTTCAACCCTCCCGAGAACCGTGAATACACCGCGGAAATTATGTTCGAAACCTTCGGCGTTCAGTCCCTCCACATTGCCGTTCAGGCCGTCCTCGCCCTAGCCGCGTCATGGGGCAAGGAAAAGGCGAAACAAGCAGGCCTTAAATACGGTGAAATGTCTGGCACTGTTATCGATTCTGGTGATGGTGTAACCCATATCATCCCTGTGTCCCACGGCTATGTCATTCAGTCTGGGATTAAACACATAGGGCTTGCCGGTAAAGATATCACAAAGTACATGTTCGACATCATCAAAGAGAGGGAACCGACGCACCCTGATGTAAACATGATGCTCGAATGCCAGAAACTCAAGGAAGAGCACTGCTACGTCTGCCGTGATCTTTCCATGGAATTTGCTAAGTACGACAGCGAACCCAAGGAACATATAAAACAATGGGAAGGGGTATGGCTTTTTTTTTTTTTTTTTTTTTTTTTTGTAAAAATATGTAATTAGGTGGTTCCGAAAACCAAAGCCAAGTGGAAGGTCGATGTGGGCCCCGAACGATTTTTGGGGCCGGAGCTGTTTTTCCACCCTGAGATTTTCTCTCTTGAGCACACTACCCCGCTTCCTATTCTTGTTGATGGTATGTTACAGCGGAAAACAAAACAAAAAACAAAAAAAAAAAAAAAAAAAAAAAAATAGAAATGATCTGTGGCTGTCCCATCGATACAAGGAAGTCCCTCTACCGAAACATCGTCCTCTCTGGTGGGTCCACTATGTTCAAGCACTTTGGGCAGTATGGGAGAAACAATATTAAAAAAAAAAAAAAAAAAAAAAAAAAAAAAAAAAAAAAAAAACACACACCACAGGAGGCTAAAGCGTGACATCAAGGAGAGGGTGAACGCAAGGATGGAAGATGCCCACAGGAGGCGTAGGGACCAGAGTGTGTCCATGCAGGACGTGCCTGTGAACGTAATCTCGCATAAAGCACAGGTAAGGAGGGGGAAAAAAAAAAAAAAAAAAATTAAAAAGGGGTATGCTGTTTGGTCTGGTGGTTCTGTGATCGCGTCTATGGACAATTTCCCCCAAATGGTGAAAACGCGGGCGGAGTACGAGGAGCACGGCCCGTCCATCTTCAGAAGCTCGGCTTTGGGTGGGAGTGTTTTTGATCAGGAGCAGTAAGGTGGATGGAGAGAAACACAAGAAACAAAGTGAACAGTTTTTTTTTCTTTTTTTTCTTTTTTTTTTTCTTCGCCCCCTCCCGTATGTATTGTGTGTTTTTTTTTTTCTTTTTTTTTTTTTTTTTTTTTTTGTAGCCTATAAAAAAAAAAATAAATAAAAAACAAGGGTAGGAAAAAAAAAAGAAAAAAACTATTTTAGTGTTTCTTCTTAAGAGCGGAACCGTGTTTTTTTTTTTCCTCGATTGTGGACCTTCCTTTGTGGAGAAGGAAGAGGAGGGGAAAGACCTGCCTTAGGTCCAGTGTTTATTGGATTTTCTTTTTTTTTTTTCTTAGCTTTTTGCTGTCCCCCCCCATTTTTTATTTTCCGTTTTTTCTTCTTTTTTTCTCTGTTATTTCTTTCCCGAAAAAAAAGTTCTTATTTTTTTTTTTCCCCAAGTTCTCTCAATTCCACCCCCCCCCGCCGTTATTTCCAGTCCAGAGACTCTCCAGGGACTGCTGCCCTGTTATTTCTTTTTCTTCGAATTAAAAATAACTTCTTGCCCCCCCCCCCCCCCCCAGGGCCATGTTAAACAAAAACGCAAAAAAACGCGTATCCAAGCTCCTTTTTTTTTTGAAAATATGTTACTAAGGCATAACCAGAATAGGGTCTCGATGAGACAATGCTAATCTTAAAGCCCCCTTTTTCAGTTTTTACCAAAAAAAAAAAAAAAAAAAAAAGAGCCATTCCCAAGCGTCCCGGGGAGAAGAAGGGGGGGGAAAAAAAAAAAGGAAGAGGCGAGGAGGAAAAAAAAAAAAAAAAAGAAAGTGATGCGACGACATCTCCTATCGAGGGGTCTGCCCCGGACAGGGTTCAACGCCAGGCGCCTGTTCACGGAGGAGCAGGAAAGCCTGCTCAAGCAAGTCGACAATTTCGTGAAGGCAGGCAAATCCGGTGGCGCCTTCAAACTGGGGAAAATGTTTTGCGACGCATTTGAAATAAAACACCCGTCCGTTAAAACAGCCAAGGCGTACCTTGACCTACTGTCGAAAGAGATCCAGCAAAGCTCATTCAAAACAATCCTAAAGGTGCCAACGAAGCAGAAGGACACCATGAGCCTGTGGACGAGCAAGCACTCATGCTTCACAAAAACCCCTGCGATCGAAAAGAAGAATAACGAGCTGCACGAGAGGATGAAAAAATACCTGGTTCTAGATTTCGAAACGACCACTGTCCAACAACACAAGCGTAAAGCCTCCCCATTCTCTAAAGATAATCGCGTCGTCTACACTGCATGGGGGACACCGAACATACCTTCGCAGGTCGATGGACCATTCGACAATCGTAAAGACTACTCACTCGTATTTCCGGACCTGTCAAACGTTGAAGTTATAGTAGGACACAACATCAAATTCGATCTTCTCTACATTTGGGACAATCTCGAACTGAAAGATTTTTTTCGCCGTGGCGGGTTGATCTGGGATACAATGTACACGGAGTACATTCTGAACGGGCACAAGGATTCCGGGTCATTGGCGTTGGACAGTCTATCGCTTTTGTACGGTGGGGAACTGAAGGACAACTACATCAAGGAACAATGGGAAAAGGGAATAAACACACCCGACATCGACGAAACCAGAATGAGGGACTACGCGGCTGCAGATATCGTGAACACTCGAAAAGTTTTCGAATCGCAACTTTCGATCCTCTCCGACGGGTGCAGACTGCCACTGATTAAAACTCACATGGAAGGCCTTCTCGCCACCACCGAAATGGAGTACAACGGCCTTTTTGTCGATGAAAACACAACACGCGAGATGCACGATACCATGCAAGAGGAAATCGAAATCGCCGAAAGGGAACTAGAAGGGATCTTCATCCCTGCTGAGGTCGCCTCCATCAACACATCAAACAAGCTCAGAGACCCCATTCTATTCAACTGGACATCGTCATCTCAATTACGTGCGTATCTATTCGGCGGTACCGTGAACTATAGGGGTCACACTATGAACGACAAAGGGAAATGGTCCCCAGCTGCCTTTCCTGTTACGTTTGAGGGCTGCGTTCCTGAGGACTGGAAGAAACGATTTGCATCCAAGTACACAAACAGAGACGGGGCTTGGAAGGTTAGCGATGACGTGATTGCATCTATCGCAGAAGACTGCAAGGAGCAGCAGTGGGCCGCCGCCATCACGAAGCTCCGTTTGATCAAGAAGACCAAAAAGCTGTCCAACACTTATCTGTCCGCATTCGTCAATCTCCTTGATGATGAAAGCGTCATCCACCCTCAGCTGAACCACACCTTCACCCGGACCGGAAGGCTCAGCAGTTCGAACCCGAACATGCAAAACATCCCGAGAGGTATTTTAAAAAAAAAAAAGAGAGAAAAAAAAGAGAAACACTACAAACATATGCGCGGGTAGAGTTTGGTGGAAAATCCAAATTCACTTATCGTGTTTGTAATTTTTTTTTCTTCTCAAAAAAAAAAAAGAAATAAATAAATAAATAAATAAAAAAACAGGAGACAAATCTGGGATCAAAAAATGCCTCACCACCCGGTTCAGAGATAAGAACGGCAACCCCACTGGGAGGATGATAGAGTCGGACTACTCGCAGCTTGAGGTATATATTTATATATATATTTTTTTTTTTTTTTTTTTTTTTTTTAAATCCCGGACCCTTCCAGGGGTTCTTGAAAATTTGGGTTAAAAGACAACAAAAATGACAACTTTTTTTTTTTAAAGGTATTCGTGATGGCTCTGCTAAGCCAGGACAAAACGCTCATGAGCGAACTTGCAGAGGGTGCCGATCTGCACTGCAAGAGGCTTGCGAGGATGAAGGGGATGGACTATGAGACGGTGGTGAAGTACTGCAAGGTGGACAAGGACCCGGTGTGGACGGCACAGCGCACGAAGGCAAAGGTGTTCTCCTTCCAAAGGCAATACGGCGCAGGGAACAAGATGATCTCTCTGACCACAGGCCTCGCGATAGAAGAGGTGCAGCAGATGGTTGAAAATGAGAAGAAAGCGTACCCAGCGGTCGACGCATACTTCGCAAGGGTGACAAAGGCACTTCAGGACACCGCTGCAAAAACCGCAAGCAACGAAGGTTTCTACGACAGCATGTCAGGGAACAGGTGGTATTTTGAACAGGCTGAGTCGCACTACAGCAGGTCGCCGTCTGCAGTGGGAGCCAAAGCCAAGGAATTCAAAAAACAGTTGGTTTTAAACCACCCCGTGCAGGGCTTCGCCGCGGAGATCGTCCTCACCATTCTTGGCAAACTCTGGAGGCACTTCATGAAAATGGGCAATTATTCTGAATCAGGTGACTTCACCACCCCTGGCAGGTCCCTTCTTGTCAATACCGTACACGACTGCGTGTGGATAGACACGCATGCGGGAATGGAGGAGCGTATTACGGAGGACGTTGAGCGCATTCTCTCTGATGTTGAAGGCGCTTACAAAGAAAACGGGATCGATTTCCCAGTTTGGGTTGGCTTCAAAACAGAAACTTCTTCTGGCATCACAATGGCCGATCTGTAGAGTCTTTTTATTTTTTATTCTTTTTTTTAGATTTTTTTTTTCCTTTTAGATTTTTTTTTTTAATTCTATTTTTTTTTTTTTTTTTTTCCCTCACAAACCGTCATATATCTCTTTTTTTTCATTATCCCCTCCCCCCCCCCCCTTTTATTTCTCGCCCTCAGCCCTTTGCTTTCCCTCCCTTTTTTTTTTTCTTTCTTTCCCTCACCTTAACCCGAATGATTTACAAATAGCAGGATTAAAATGGACGGTGGGTGCCTCCCGATGTTTGGGGGCACAGAAGACACAGGATGTCAAACAATAGACGAGACAAGCGAGGATGAGGAGCTTGATGAGGAAGAGGACTGGTGCCTCGAGCAGATCGAGATCGCCTACAAAAAAGTAAACCTGACAGGGCAGCTAGCCCAGTACGAAATGAGAAGGGGTCTGGAAGAGGTAGTGCGAGTATACGGTAAACTGTGCTTGGAGCTAGGAGTCCCACGCTTAGACAACGACGGGAACATGGAAGGGGTTCAAACAACGAAGGAAAAGCTTCTCGCGTATAAACCTCTCATGGATGGCGTCCTGAGGAAACGAGTCGCGTCAGAAACCACCGTCAAATCCCTTTGCGTTGAAATCGCAAGGAAACTACCTTTTGAAAAACAGGAAAGAATGCAAGGCGACCCCTTCTACAGGGAGGTCATAAGCACGGCGAATTACACGCCAAAACCGAACGGGGTTTTGAAAATGACAACGGTGATACCCAAGGGGAACAGGTGGATTACCGTGCACAAGACGGCGGTCGAGGCCCTTCAGAAATTCTCGAAACGATTTGACGAAGACGCACAAGGAGAGAAGGTGGCGGTTTTGAAAGAAAATGAAAAAGACACTGCAAAAGAGCAAACACCCCTCTCGGTGTGGGACGAGGCACAGCCTTTGTTGGAATCGATGAACCTCTTGGGAAGCGAATGGGAAACAAAACTCACAAACCTTATCAAAAACAACCAAGAAGATGATGTTGAAGCCATGGTGGTTGGTGTCGTTGACAACGCTGTGAAATGCCTCGTCGCAGGGGGGCACATTCACGGACAGATCACCGACAACCTGAAGAAAATTTCGCAAGACCAGGCCATGCTAGACTGCATGGTGTCTCTCAAGGCCAAAGGCCACGACTTCCAAAGTTCCAAGGCGTCCCTTCGCTCTCTGAGTACCTCCACTGTCATGCAGCTACAATCCTTCACCTCAACCACTTCTGGCATCCCCTACCTCCCTCCTCCCTTGCTCATCTCTTTGCTAGACATACCCCCTACACAGAAGGGCATCGAACATTACTTACGGGCCATCATCGACAACAACAAGTCTGAGATTGTGCTCGGGAACGCGTCTGCTTCTATTTGACGATCCCAGAGGGGGGAGGAGGGGCGAGTGATTTTAACATTTTATAATTATTTCCCCCCCCCCCCCCTCACCTTTCTTCCAAAACAAAAAAAAAGAGAAAAAAAAAATGGCACTCCCGCATATATTCACACGGTCTCTCTGCTACGTGACTTTCACGGAAAACGAGGAGTACCTTCGTTGCTCAAAATGCAAGTGCGCGTATTACAAAACAACCGACGAGCAAAAAAAACACTGGAAGGTACACAAAAAAGTCTGCAAGGAGCTGAACTGGGCCGCGGTGCAAACCCTTACCGTGGAGGAGTGCAGGAACAAGCTGAAACCCGGGATGGTGACCCCTGATGGGGACTTGGCGCTGATATTACACAGGCTGTTCTGCCTGATCAGAGAAGGCGGTTTGAAGGAGGAAACTCTGCACACTATCATGTCCGAGATGCAGTACTTCACTCGGATTGGGTCGAAGGAGGAAAATAACGACGATCTCACGGAGTACTACGCAAAACTATGGGCGGTGCCCGGGATGCCACAGCTGTTGATGTTTGAAGACTTGCGAAGCATGGGGTTCAGAAAGCTCATGGAACAGTACCCTCAAGGCATTCACGACGTACCAGACGGGACTGTGAACAAAACGTTGGACGACCAATCGGTGTGGGAATCTGTCAATGGCCAGGCGCTCTCGATGTACGTGATCAACACATTAATACGCTCGCTTGTCTTCGGGCGGGTCGATTCAGGTTGGAAACTTGAACAATGCGGTGCGGGTTCCGTCCGATCCACAGTTCACTACACGCTTCCAGCGCTGCACCGCCTTCGTGAAATCCTCTCTGACAAGGTTCTCCGTGCTGGATGTGGTTATTCATTATCTGCGGTACCCTCGCTGATCCACAGTATTAAATGCGATTCTGATAAACTTTTTGAAATCGTGGGGCCTGGTTTCCCCGAAGCCATGTTGGAGCTTGCCAGTGTCGGCGGCGAGAAAGCATTGTTGATACCCTTTCAGGTGAAGGGCTTCCTGTCTAGGTTGTCGGGAACGGTTCTGTGCGAGTACACGGTGTCGCTACGAGCACTCCCCACCGCCCACGACCAGCTGCGAACCGTTCTTACCGACCCACGTATATTGGAGGCGATTGCGGTGCATTCACCGGAACCCTCCCCGTGGTTCCCGCTTGTTACCTCATTCGAGCACCTTGTCTTTCTGCCTTACATTGCAGAACGGTTGAAGGCCACCCCCGACCCTAACATTTCTACCGTTTCAAATTGGGCCGAGACTTACAAGAACCTAGAGGAAACCCCGTGGGAACTAACTGAATACGCGGAGAAAATAATGGACAGCAAGGCTTTAGAAGAATACAAAAAGGCGGCCGAGGACTTCAAGGCCTATGTTGACAGCAAGTCAGACGGCAAGTAAGTGTATTTTTTTTTTTTTTTTTTTTCTCGTTTAAAGAAAATCCCGCAAAGAAAAAAACAAAAAAAAAAAAAAAAAATGGGTTGCTGTGGTGCGAAGGACAACCAAGACAGTGAAGATGGGGCAGCGGCATCAACGGCAACATCGAAGAAGCCGACGTTCAACAAACCGAACGCGAGGAACACGGAGGACGCCGACAGCGATGGTGTTCAAATGAACGAACAAGCAGCGAACGAAGGCGGCGGGCAGCCTTCCTTCAAGGCGCTGCCCTACGAGGCAGCTGTGATCGATCCCCCAACAGCGGTGACCCAAGAGGACAGAGAATTCAATTTCGAAGAAACTGATTATGTGTACGTCCGGCCAAAGGGGAGACGTAACGAACGCATCATCACAATCCTGCTACTCGGCGAAACCGGAAGCGGGAAAAGCACGTTAGTCAACGCTCTCTTCAACCACGCACTAGGAGTACAATACAACGATCGAAAACGATACAGAGTCATCAAAGAAACACCTCCCTCCGACGAGTCGGTGTCGCAGACCCAAACTGTTCAAGTCTACAGGGTATGGTGCGAAGAATTGAAGGCAACGATAAGAATCGTCGACACCCCAGGGTTCGGAGACACACGAGGTATAGAACGCGACGCTGAGATCAGCGATTTGGTGAAGAATGCTATCGAAAGAGAAGATGAGATACATGCGGTGGGGTTTGTCGCAGCTGCTTCTCGACCAAGGTTGACACACACACAACAATACATAGTGTCAAAAGTGTTGGGGTGTTTTGGGAAGGATGCCATTAATGGTATATACATCCTCGCAACCTTTGCAGACGGAAAACGCGCGCCTGTACTGGACGCGTTCAAAGCCGACTCCTCCTTCCCGTTCAGCGAGGATAGGCATTTCCACTTCAACAACTCGGCTCTCTACGCAACGGGCACCGACAGAACAGAGTTCACTGCCGGGTTCTGGTCCATGGGCGCGTCGTCCATGAAAAAATTCTTCGCTTCTCTGTCTACGAAAACACCTTTCAAACTGCATACAACTGTTGATGTCATCCAAACTCAAAGAAGGCTTGAGTCCTACGTAAAAGGAGTCCTCCCCCAAGTCACCATTGGGATCTCAAAGGTCACCAATTTAACCCAGATCATGGACGATATCGACGAAAAAAAAGCCATGATCAATGAAACCGGCTACTATAAATACCTTTCCTCCATCCCTAAGGTCGAGCGTGTTCCTAAGGAAGCGGGTACTTACACAACCCAATGCTTGAAATGCTCGTTCAGCTGCCACGAGGAATGTACACGAACGGACAGGGAGAAACACCTTTGTTGTGTAATGGACGCAGCTGGATGTTGCACGGTGTGTCCTGGAAGATGCTCGTTTATCGAACACAAGAATATGGATTACATTTTCGTGTGGAAAACAGAGGTGGTTGAGCGAGAGTGTGATATGAAAAAGCTTGCCAACACCGCGGCTCAAAAGGGTCTTACCATAGCTGAAGCCCTGCAGGCAGATGTAACCTCAGATATGCATGAGGCGTGCGGTAATATTCGAGAGCTTTTGGTCAAGATAAACTCTGCCACCAGGTCTCTTAATGAGCTGGCGCTGCGGCCCACGGAGCTTTCTCTTAAAGACTACCTTACTCTTCTTGCTTCCGAAGAGCAAACCGCCAAGCATCCTGGCTGGGAATACCGTGTAATCATTATCAACGGCATCCTTGATAACCAGGCACCTCCCCCCCGCTTTGCTGAGCTTGTTTCCCTGATGAAACCGTGAAAAACAACAACAATTTTTTTTTTTTTTTTTCCTTTTCCTGTGTTCCCCTCCCACCTGCTCACAACGATAATACAATAAATTTAAAAAAAAATAGACCCCCCCATTTTTTTTTCCCTCCCTATTCTTTTTTTTTTTTTTTTTTTTTTTTTTTCCACACCTCCTTTCTCTTTAGTAGTATGAATGAGTTGAGAAGATGATAACGGGATTTTTTGATGTATAGTTTCTCGGGGGAAAGAAGAATGAAAAACACACAGGATGGGTTGGATAGAACCCCCGTCAAGGGTGATATGGGGTAGTGCAGAACCGGTGAAGCTATGGCCGACCGTGGGGAGGGAGAGATGCGTCAGGGTGAAGAGAACAGAGACAGGAGTGATTAAAAGGCAGACAGCGGCGGAGATGGTTGAGGGGTTGGCAAGGCTGTGCCTTAGTGTCCCTTACCAAACGGTGAAGAGGGCAAAGGTTCGGCATCAGAACATCTCTCGGCCCTTGGCAAACTTGTTGAACTCACCAGGTTCACCAAAAGACGAAAGCCTTGTTGTAATCTGCAGCAGCCCACCCTTGGTGCCCTTTAAAGGTATTTTGGACACCACCACTCCAAGCCCCGAGCCATCGTCAACATCCACCTACTGCGCTCGATGTCAATATTTCCTAATAATGCTGCATCCGAGCCGGATTTGCTGCACATCCCGCGGCTGCCCAAATAGCAAGATCATGGCGGTCTCCAGGAACAAAGCACGCCACCTTCCACCTCTGAACCGATGAGTTTAAAAGAAATTGGAGGTTTTTTACAAGACTATCCCTTCGAAAGCGTGCAAAAAAAAAAAAAAGAAAAAAAAAAAATCAGGTTGCCCTGGTTGTTTTCCTCTTTTGTTTTTCTTGCCGCTCCTTCTTTTCACCATCGCAGCACCCCGAATATGAAACGCACTTCCAAGCGCATCAAAGATGCACAAGCTTTTGCTGACGAGCCTTCGCTCGTGATGAAAGGGGTGCTCGAAGCGGAAGAGAAGGGGCGCATGGTGGTGATTCGGCACAGGGAGGCCACGATGCTGCGCATGAAGAGCTCCGAGCAGCGGCGTCTTCACGAGCTGAACGCCAGTGTAATGCTGTCGAAGCTGCCGAAGAGCAAGGCTCGGCCATCATCACCCCATAGATTTCCAAAAGGAACAGCACCACCGTCTAACCTGTCCACTCTGGTCGCTGCTCTTGGACACATCCCCTCCTCCGTCTCTGGTGCCCCCAGCAAAGTTTCCCCTTTGGCCTTCCTCGAGTCCGTCCAGGCTTGTGAAGCTGTAGGTGCAGACATCATAGCTGAGCTGCACCCACGGACATCGCCGAAATCACCGGAACACGAAAAAAAACCCAAGCAGAGAGCATCCTTTGCGCAGCGAACGAAGGACCGTGTCAAGCACAGGCAGCAGCAGCAATCTCTGCAGGAGGCGCAGCACACTCACGTCACACGGCAGCGTGACCATGTCAGAGCTCCCTCTGCCAAGGCACCTGTCGCACGAGCACCTACACGACCAAAGGACATGGACATCGTGTCTTTGCAGACCAGCAGCGCATCTCTCGTCTCCGGCAGGGCACCTGCCATCGCCACGCTCCTCAAAGCCCTCCAGTTGGAAACCCCACCCCCTGCAAAGGAGTTCGGGAAGTCATTCTCGCTTGAGCTGCTCGACACAGCACATGCAGTCGACGAGCAGCTGGAAAAACTAGCATCGCCCACACAGCACATGCAGAACTCCTACAACGAGGTTCTCGAGCTGCACAAGCAAAGGCTGCAGAAGGTGAGAGCTGAGATTCGAAGCACGAAACAAAGCGCGCTTCAGGTATGTCTCACACGACCTTGTCCAGCACAACACAGGAACACATGGAAGCATCTGCGAAGGAGGCCGCAAGGTCTGGCAAAACGGCGTGGAATGACTCACGGCGTGCCAATTCCAAACAACCACGTGCAAAAGAAAAAGAGAAGAAGCCGCAAGAACGGGCCCCGAAGCCTGTCTTCGAGCTATTACTCGACGAGTGTAGAGCGGACAAGTCGCACACGGGGCCGGGGACATCGCCCATGGCGCTGCTGGGCGTGGCGCTGATGGGTGAAAAGCAAACGGCGAAGGAAGCAGAAATGATAAGAGAAATCAACGAAGAGATCGCATACCCCCCACCATCGAGAACAACGGTGAAAGAAGAGGTGAAAGGTACGAAGACAAATGGACTGCCTGCGGGATCGGCGGTCCGCGCCTGCAAAAAGAAGAACGCCTGCATGTCCACCACCGGGTGTGAACGGGACAACTGCTTGGTAAAGAAACGCCTCCGAGGGGAGTGGGTGAGGGAGGACTGGCTGCTGATGTCCAATGGGCTCCCAGTTCGTAATCACTGTGGGGAAAGACTGGCAGCAAGGCAGAAGGCCGTCATAACCGAATCGCTGATGCAAGGGACTGCCCCAAGTATGCCGCGATCACATGACGTTGCCCAAGGCGTTCCCCTGCGGGCTGTTAAGAAGAAACGAGGCAATCGAACACAGTCACGCACAAAGAAGCCGCGCAGTCAAGCTTCCCCTGCAGCGGACGCTGACCCTGACGGCATAGACACAGTTCGAAGAGAAATCAAACGCTTGCAAGATATCTTGCATGCAAAAGCCCTTGCCCTCGCTGTGGATGCTGACCTCGGCAACCATGTTGCGAAAAAGATAGCTGTTCCTTAGTATTCACCACTTTCTCTCTTTTTTTTCTTTTTTTTTTCTTTTCCCTTGGCCCGAGCGTATCCATCACCCGCCCAATGTGATATATGTACGAGAACCTCCAGCTTGGGGTAGGCGAAGCGCTGCACGTGCAATGGAATCCTCCAGGGGTACCCGTTGTAGGCCGTTCTGATCAACGCGCTGCTGTCATCATGGTCAAGGAAATCGGACACTTGACGAAGGCGAAAACAACCACTTACGCCGATGATGACGATATACAGCAGAAAGTCAGAACGACACGTACAGCAAGCTGTAGGTAGGGTATCCGAGTTCTGTGACATCACGGGGATGGCTCTGAACTACGAGAAGGGTAACAACTAACGCCAAATAGTGCTGCAAGCAAAGCCCCATTTTTTTTTCTTTTTTTTTTCGTTTTCTTGGTTTTTGTTTTGTCTTTCTCCCCCCCCCCCCCCCCCCCACGTGCCTATTCTGAGTATTTCCACCCCTCCCCTTTTGTTCTCTTCTTCTTCTTCTCCTTGCAAAAAAAAAAAAAAAAGATCGGTTTCTGAACATTTCTTCTTTCTTCTTCTTCTTTTTAACTCCGCGCAGATTTGATTTAAAAACAAAAAGGAGAAAAAAAAAGAGAAAAAAAACACCTAATGGGAACCATCACACTACACGTCAAGGCAAACGGAGGTGGAACTGTCTCAGTGGATGCCGAGGGTGGGTGGACGGTAGGGAGGGTGAAGGAAGAAGCTTGCAAGGAGCTGGGTTTGGAGAGCAGGGTAACGGTACTGATTTTCGAAGGAGAGGATTTAACAGAGGGTGAGGTCAACGGCATAGGTGCCGGGGACGGGGACTGCTTAGAGCTCCGTGTCGACAACGTTGAAATCGCACACTGCAACCTGGAAAAAACCACCTTGAGGAACAAATACGATCGGTTTGGAGATCTGGTATCAAAATCTAACGTTGCAGCTGAACTGTTTGCGGCAGGTGAGTACACTCTGCTGACAGACCTCTTCACAGCCTCTTCGGACTATGAAGCTGCAACCTGTGTAAAATACTTGGTAACAAGTGTGCGATCAACACTTTTCGAGTTTTTGGAAACGCTTCCCGAAGTACACAAACACCTGGACACCTTCGCCGTGTTTCGATGTGTTGTGTTAAGCTGCGATGCCCCCTCCACAGAGTACCTGGTTTCACAGTTCGGGACAGCACATTTCGCTTCTAATGGCACACTCCTTGTCGAGTACATGGAGCTACCGCGTAACAATGCATCGACCGTTAAACAGCTTATTGGTTATGGATGCGTGGCGAGTACGTACTGTTCGATGCTGTACCTCGCGAAGCATTCAGCTTTGCACATTGAGGTTCTTGAGGTTTTGCTTGAAGCTGGGATGTTGGATCTGTCCGCGGTGAACGAGGCGGGTCAAACACACTTGATGGTCGCGGCTCAAAGCATCCACTTTGCAAGCACCGTTCCCTTCCTGTTAAGGTGTATGAGCTCTGTGACCGCAGTCGATCGGAAAGGAAGGACCGCTTTACATTTGCTTCACATGACTAATACCGCACAACCCTATGATGAGTTTTCCCCTTGTATCACCATGGTTGATAAGGCTGGATGGACGCCCTTTATGTATGCCATCAAGAGGTTCCACGTCAGTGATCTGATCTACACTCTATCTGTGTATTTCCCCCACGATACTGGAATGTACGATCGGTGCGACAGGCAAGGTGACAGCCTCTTGTCTATCGCTGCTGCCCGTTGTGTTGATTCCCCTCTGCCCATGCTCTTGGAGCATGCCAAGGGGCACCTGGAGCCAGATGCTTTTGAGAGGGTTTTGAATCGGAGAAACTACAAGAAGCTCTCCCCCTTACAAGTTGCTTTGAAAGGTGGTGCCATGTGCAACATTGAGGCTTTGCTTGAAGCCGGCTGCTGCACAAAGGGAGCTTTCGGCATCCCCCATCTAAGCAAGAGAACGAAAAAATTGCTTATATTAGCAGAACGAAGGACACACCTGCTGACTGTGTAAGCCCTCTAACACAATCTGCCGAAAAGTCAGCGGGGAAAAAAAAAAACTTTTATTATTTTCTTTTTCTTGGGTTTTGCAAACTCACCATTCTCCAAGGAGGCAGGGGGGGAAGAGGGAAGGAGGTGGAAGGAAAAAAAGGGAGTAACAATGGTGCTCATTACTCTTTACGGTGACCCAGAAATCATGGGGCGGATAAAGACAGACAGCCGACGGGGGCAGACTGTGATGTTTGATCCAAGCCGACCGTTAGACCAGCCGGGGGCAGCTGGAGTTATGAAGAAGCTGCTAAAGTGGGAAGAGATGGCAGGAGGGCTTGAGGGGCTGGCAGATATGTGGGTTTGGTATGAAGAGGATAATGGGGAAGACACCTTCACAGCAACGCACAACAAGGAGAGGCGCAAAAGCTACACAAAGCCAACCCAAAAGGGCCGGTCAGCCAACTACGTGGACAGGCGTATGTGAATGGGGGGAACTACTGATTTTTTTTTTTTCTCTTCCAGGTTGTACCTTGCCAGGCCTGAAAAGCCGCGACCACCCCCCCCTCCTGTTGTTGAGAAGCCGAAGGTACCTTCTAGTAAAAAAGCCAAGCCGCCAGCACCTGCACCCTCTGCGCCTGTGCAACAGCCGCCACCTGCTGTTCATGTCCCTGCTCCAGCTCCAGCTCCAGCTCGGGTCATAAAAACTGCACCTCCTTTAGTGGTGGCGTGCCCTGTGCCTGTTGTGGACTGGGACAACTTCGTCAACTACTGGGAGTCTCAAGCGGATGAAGAAATGAAGACTTTGTGAAAATGTGTAAGAAAAAAGAAAAAAAAAAGGAAGAAGAAGAAGAAGAAGAAGAAGAAGAAGAAGAAGAAGAAAGCGAGAGAGAGAGAGAGAGAGAGAGAGAAACAGCTTGCCCTCTTTTTTTTTTTTTTTTTTTTTTTTTTCGGCTGGGGATTGCCCACAAAGGTCACACCCTAGACCCGTACTCTACGGTGGTCTACAAGGCCATTTCAACCCTAGGGCGTCTATGCACACGCCAGACGAACAAATCCCTCTTCGTTTCATGCTGGGAGACTTACAGGTACACGAAGGAACGGAACGGAACACCGTCGTTACCGAAAGGACCATTTGGCAATGCAGAGGTTCGGCTTCGAGACATTGGGACCAGATGGAAGGACCTTCAGATGCTACCGCAAGGCATACAACACCTGAAGCATGAGATCAGAACGCTGTTGAAGGACAGCTACGTGGCGGGCTCGCCGAAGAGCGAGAGACTTTTGGAGGGATCGAGACGGGCATTGACGAACCTCCTACACAACGAGATGGCGGTCGCCAACTCGCAGAAAGCGAGGAAGTTACTTTGTGCAATCACTGGCGCCATACTGCCCCTTCATCCCAGAGCCTACGGCGATTGTCAGGCACACGTGCGAAATGCCTTGGGTGTGACGCACTCTACGACGTTAGGAATGGAACCAGCAGCCTCTATAGGACAGCCAACGCCGACCGCAAGTGGCTGGTGCAAGAACACAGGAGCTGGCCGATCTGCACCCAGATACACGGAATCATTACAACGGACTCGGACATCAGCCTGCCAAGAGTCAAGGAACTCCACCTGATGCTTGCAGATATTGCAGGAAAACTCGAATGTCTGCACGCCGACAAGCAGGTCAGGTACGCAACCAGCATTTCTGGAACAGACCTTTCCAGCCAGGGAACACCCCGAAACCTCACTTGGTACAATCCCTTTATCCTCAAATGGCTGAAAGCCCTCAAGTGGGGCAAGGACGGTGGGCAGGTGTCCAAGGCGGAACTTGCAGTCGACCTAATCGCAACAGAAAGTACCCACATGGATGGTGAAGACCTAGCGAGCTGGGCAAGAAAAATCGGCGGAATCCTAAGAGTTTTGGACAGGATTCACCTAAAAGGCACGGGGAGTCACCTGATTCCAGCAGAACCTAAGAAATCAGTACACTCTTTGCGTACCCTAGGGCTCCACAGCCATCTCATCACTGGGTACTCCACTCGACCGGTCTTCGCATCCCCGAAGGTCACCCACCCTATCCTAGAGGAACAGTTACGAACTCATTGCATCCTCAACAACTCGCTAGTTGGTTTCACGCCCAAGCTGCTGAAAAGATACCACGACAGGCCTAAGGCACTACCACGACAGGCCTAAAGCACTACCACGACAGAAGGGATCAAACACTAGATGAGTTGATTGTCGTTAGGCGATCCTGTCACATACTGCAGGTTCCCTCAAAGACATCTTTTTTTTTTTTTTTTTTTTTTTTTTTTTTTTTTTTTTTTTTTAATATGAACAGTGAGCCCCGTGCACTGGAACTTTATCGATTTTTTTCCTCCCCTACCCCCCCCCCCCCCCCCCCCCCCCTTGTCGATACTTTTTTTTCTCTATTTTTCCCCTTTGTACCTCCCCCTTCCCATTTTTTTTTGTTCTATTATCAGCTTGTTACCCTTCGGCATCTTGGATTTTAATCAGTTTTCAGTTGCCGTAAAACAAAAAAAAGCTCCGAAACCGCCGAATCTTTTTAGAATTTTTTTCCCTGTCTAGACACCTCCGGGTGGGGCTGTTGTTGGAGGAAAACGGGAAACGGGTTTCCGTTTTCCTTATTCTTTTAGAAATTTAGGGAAGCGCGTTTTCCATTGTATGAAAACCCCCAAGAAAAAAAAGAAAAAAAAAAGATTATAACCTGGGGCTAATATAAACCACCAGGAGGAGGGGTTGGAGGGAAGAAAAAAAAAAAAAAAAAAAAAAAAAAAAGAGAGAAAATGCCTCCTAAAAAAAAGGAGGAGCCTGTTGAGGAAGCCCCAAAGGTCCCGAAGTACCTAGACAGGGTGAGGGAGAACGTCTTGAGAGGGGAAGGTGGGGAGGAGTTGTGCGCAGAGATCATGCAGGACGTGGTGAAGATGGCGGAGGAGCAAGTGTTACTGAATTATTTCGACAGGACGGCCATCCCGTACACCGTGCAGTGCGTGTGCAAGGAGCTCCTCGACTTGGTCCAGTTCGTATTTGTTGCAAGAGACGCAGGCGACATGGGCAAGGAGGCAGTGGCATCATGGGCACCAGACACTGAGCCCTCCCCGTGCCCCACGGACACGTGGGCTAGAGGTGCCGTACCAGTTAGACGAAAGACTGAAGCGGCCGAGTACGACCTTCGAGCCACCTCCACTCCCAACCGCAAGCGTGACGAGAAGGACCGACTGAAATACCAATCCTCCCTCAAGGAGTCCAACGTCTTATCACAGACCATCACCACCTCGGACACCTCCCGTGCCCGTGCCACCCCGTCCAAAGCTCTTAAAAACAAAGAACACAACTCGTCGAAAACCGCAGCCCCCGAAGCAAGGGAGACCAAAGATGATGACTCGCTCACAGCACAGAAACAAGAAGCCCGGCGTAGGGCAGAGATGCGTGACGCGGCTGAGAAACAGAATCAGGTGTGCGCGCGTTTTTTTTTGTGTTTTTTTTTTTCTTTTTCTTTTTATTATATTATTCCCATTCGCTCGCAGACCCTTCGGGAGCTTAAGTCAGGAAAGGAGTACATAATCGACTCGATCAACGGTAAGGTGATTCCGGTGAAGAACGTGGACCCAAAGGTATTTTTTTTCCCCCCCCCATGTTCTCTTCTTAACCAACCAACAGCGGTTGCCGTCGAAACGCCTGGACATGAAGTACGAGATCGAATCAGAAGGAGACAGGAAGCAGGACGAAAGGGAGCAGCGGAAGATGTCGGTGGCTGCGGTGAAACCTGCACCGAAGAAAAAACCCGGGAAAAGAGAGGAAAAGACAAAGTGGGGCGAACACGTGCAGCCGGAGGACACACACGGCCCCATGGTGGTAGGTGCACTGCCTGTGGGAGGTGTCACTCTACGGGAGGGTGACAACAGCCAGAGAAACGATATTAAGAACCCGAAAGGGAAGGTTAGCAAGACCGAGTATCGGAAGATGCTGGACGCCATGGGGGTGTCCCGTGGCACCGTCGACATGGAACAGAGCGAGCAAAATTCGAAGCAAGTGAATGCTGTCCCAGTGCCCAACCCAGCTACACCGCATGAGGACGCAAAACAGCAAGACAGGCTGGCTGCAGGAACGGCATTTGCTGCAGTTATCCAACAGCAGCCTGGACAACCCACACGCACGGCCCCTGTCATGTCATCACCGTCACGACCAGAGCCACCCATTCAGCAGCGTAAGCCGCAAACATACAAACCTCAACAGATCGCCCCCATACCCAGTAATAGGCATACCTCGAACAAAGGTGATCTCTTACACCCTAAAGGACGTGATAGGAAGATTGTCTTCTCCCCCAGACAGCATGAGCGGCCTGCACCTCTCCCGCCTCCACTTTACCCAGCAACTCAAGGACATGGGAAGACAACTGGCGAACTGGGACGGACCAACCCTTTCTCCGATCACAGCAGCAACCCTCAATCTCAGGCGGGCTCCCCTTCTGCTGGGATTAAGATCGCTGCTGACATGGAAGGTTTGTGAATAAAGGGGGAACAAAACAAAAAAACAAAAACAAAAAAAAAAGGAAACGAGCTTACTGAGGATCTTCTGCATTCCATTTACGAGGACACGCGGGAGTACAACGCTTGAGGGAGGGAGTTTTCGTTCTTTTTTTTTTTTTTTCTAAAAAAAAAAAAAAAAAAAAAAGAAGATGTTAATAAATAAAAGAAAAAGAAGAAAGAGAAGAAAAAAAAAAAAAAAAAAAAAAAAACCATGAATGGAGTTCATTAGTTTAAATTTTATTCTTGATTCTTTTCATTGTTGTGGAACAGCGTGCTTCTCGGCTAGGTATTGACGTCCGTGTAGACTATGAGCCGACAGTCCCTGGCAGGAAGGATGCGGCGCATCTTGAGGTCCTGTCGCGCAAAATCTCCGAAATCTCCGACTTCATCAAGCCAATACTGCATTTTCCAAGCAAGTCCATGGTGAAAACCTGGTTTTTTTTTTTAGTGACTGTCCAATGTGGATTTTATTCTAAAAGGCCTCTAAAACGCATCTTTACAGGAGGTGGTTTGGCAGGGAATCGTAAAAAGGGAGAGAGGGGGGGTGGTCCCTCTCCCTGAAGGCATTCCCATGGGCGAGGCTTTGCTCCCGAACATATGGCAACCTGACGAGGTTTTTAATTACTGTGGGAAGTGCAAAGCGCAGTTTGGAGTGGTGTGCAGAAAGCATCACTGCAGGCATTGCGGGAATGTCTTCTGTGGGCGGTGCTCCGCGTTCACCCGCCAGATGGAGACGGAAGAAAGGGTCTGCTGGATATGCCACGAACTGACCAGAAAATGGAATGGAAAGCTCGCAGCCCGACCCCTCCCACCCAGGATGTTCATGGAGGTCCTAAGATACGTCCCACCATCTGAATACGGGAGACTTTCCAAGGTTTCGAGTGGATGGCACGGTGTCTTGACACATCCAGTTGTGTGGAAACGTGTCGCGGTAATGTTTCTACCCCGGTTGGGAGTGCATGTTGAATCGTACCCACAATGCCTTTCCGAACTGGAAAACTACACAGGTGGAGGTGGCCGGCTGGCTGCCAACCCGAAAACTGAACCTGGGAAACAAATATCCACACCTGCAAAGGAGACGGTACCCATCTCACCATTGGCTTCAACTAGTGAAAGGTTGCATGCGACTTTAATGCAGACCACAGACCACAATGGGCTGTGCTGTCTCGAGCTTCCTCATTATCTGAACACAGCTGCGAACACCATTGTGCGGCGTGACTGGTCTGTTGCATTATCGAGGCGCCTCGAGGCCCCACAGGATGCGGGCAACCATTACATCCTCACCATTCACATCCTCTTGGAAGATGTACGAAACTGGAGGTTTTTCGTGATGCAAAAGATGCTGGAGCTCGGCTACAGGGACTTCGAGTACCCGGTGAACTCTACACTGTTCAAGCACTGCGACGTCGTGCAGGCTGTGATGGGGTCGCTGGAGAGGCGGTTGGGGAGGCTGCCCATGGTTGGGCAGTGATTTCTTTCTTTTTTTTTCTCTTTTTTTTTGTCCCCCCTCCCCCCGCTCCCATCAGTGACATTGCTCTTTGAATTTTATGCAACCATTTATTTTATTATTCGATGCGAACACCGGGTGAGAGGGGAGAAAAAAAAAAAAAGAAAAAAAAAAAGAGGGTGGAACCGGTGGGCGAGAGGAGGGGGTGGGAGAGAAAAAGAAAAAAAAAAAAAAAAAAAAGGAATGCCGCCTCAAAAAAGGGAGACGCTCATCACGACGATGTCGGAGCTCTGCCCGATCCTGGCCGCTTCTGTGCACAGCCCGGAGCTGCTTGGAGAGTTCTGTGGCGGCCTCAACAATGCGATACGGCTGCCACTAGAGAACCTGTCAAAGGGTCTGATAACAGAACTCAACCTGCAACACTCCGAGGAGGAGGAAGACATGGTCGATCGGCACGAAATCCGGTATTTCCGGGAAGCGATCATGGGTGCTCCATCTACAGCACTGGGGGTCAACAATGGGCTCATAGATGGGTACAGATACCTGCTGGAGTCATTCTTCGATACATATCCGTCAATAGAACGATTGTTGCTGGACATGATACCCCCGTCGGGAAACTGCACAGAATGCCTCAAGGAGGCAAACAGGCAGTGGTGCAACCGGTACCCAGTGGATCCAGATTTCGCACCTCACCCTTGTGAGAAGCAGACCGTCCCTGTGGTGGATGCAGAGGACCGTGTCAAACTGATTTTAACACTCAATTTAAAACTTCACTATCCTGAAGAGGAGACGTGGCAACCCCTCCTTGCGTGTCGCGACCAAATAGTTTGCCAAGTCGAGCAACTATTGCGGGAAGATGCCGTATCTCTAGACAAGCTCCCCGCAGATCTGAAGAGCGTTCTCTTTTGCTTAAGAGTATGAAGGAAAGAAAAAAAAAAAGAAAAAAGAAAACCAAACCATCAGTCATCAATTTGTTCTCTGCGGCCTTATATTTCGCCTTACGATATATGGGATACGCTTATAGGGAGGCTGTGCAACAGCATCGAGAAAGTGGAGGTTTTTTTGGAAGGGGTTGAGCAAGGTATGATGATTTTTTTTTTTTTGAATAATATTTCAACCATCAGAGAGAAAAAGACGGCAGAGCAGTGGAAACGTCCTGTCCAGGGTGTTCGGGCAGTTGATGCGAAGCAGGCCTAAAAAACCGGCACGAAATGATTCTTTTGAAAAGGTATAGGGGAGTGAGGAGTTCAGTGTTTATTTATTTTTTTCCCTTAGGTTTCGCAGGCCCAACAACTGCAAGCAGAGAAGCTAAAACAGACATTTTTAGTACTGGTGGCGCAAGTAGAGGAACACGAGCCGAGGCCTGACGAGGAGGCCTATGATACCAACCAAAACCAAGAAGAGCTCCGGGCCAAAGAGGACGAGGAAAGTCCCTGACAGTCCGGATGTGTAGAAAGGGTTCCCTCCCCTCCCCCCCTTCTTTTCTTCCCACCCTTCCCTCTTTCTCCCCTGAACAAAGAAAAAGAAGGGGGAGGGGAGGGGTGGGCTTTACACAAAACGTTGCATATGCACGAATGCTCTCTGCACCACCACCCCCACCCCCTCCTCCCCCCCCCTTTTTTTTAACCATCTACCAACGGACCATTTTTGCCCACCAGGGGGTAAATTTTCAAAACTTCAAAAAAAGCTATTCCAGCGCAACGCCGGGGCTATATGCCCCCGGAAATGCCTCCAGATGTCCCAATTCTAGAGAGAGGGTGCCCACAGCAGGGTCCACCCCCACAACATTGTCAAAAATATCGTTCCTGAAGTGCCCGAGAGGGGATACAAAAAACAAGTCAAAAAAAATCGACTGTAAAATTCTATAAAAAGCTATTTAAGGCCTTCTTGACGCGGTTCGTATGTGCCCCAGGGCGTGGGGGACTTCTTTTTTGACCCCGGGAGGGGTTTCTGGGGGGTATCCCCGGCAAGGTGGTAGTCTTTGAAGCACGGAGTCACGCAAAGTTGTACCAAGCAGGCTGAACACTGAAATAGGGGTCTTTTCGACTTGCAATGCTTGCACCGCACGTTGCACTACTTTTTCGGGGAAATGGTCCCAGAAGGTACTGTCACGGCGCATTGGGGTCTCAGAGCACTCGTTCTGTATTTCGGGGCATGGTATTGGGGCAGCCTGCTCTGTAGTTGACTTTATCTGTTGTTTAGACTGCCTCCCTAGTAGCCCTTCGATGACTGCCTCTTTGAAAGGCGTAAATCCACTGTCGTTCGTACTCAGGGCGTTGGGGGGCAAGGCTTCTTTCCAAACAAGCCAAGCATTCGCCAGAGATTTACCTAACAAGTACAAAAATACTTTTAGGGGCCACTTTTAAGTCATAAGGGTGCGTTTATGGCGTTTTGTCACAGCATCACCCAGCGTCGGTTCCGCCCATTGCGGTGTTGTAAATATGCACTTGGTGGGGGGCGGGATGTCCTTTCCGGCTTTCATTCTCTTTTGGCGGACACGTCAAATTTGACTTCACCGGAACATCCAACGTCGATAGAAAGCACGCTGGCATGATGTCATGCCACGTTGTGGTGCAAAGGATGCTCGCGTGCTGGTGGAACTGGGTGTCCCCACGGGATGCGCGTCCTTGGCATGCGGCCTCGCTTCTTTGGGGCATCCATGATCTCCGGGAGGCCTTTGCGATAAGTAGAAGTCAGCACGCTTGTTTGTTTCGCTGTGGAAACACAGATTTCCCAGAATAGTCAAAAAGCGGTCTCTTGACATGACGGTGGCGTACCCAGGGGTGTAGTTGAGAGACGTGGAGCCAGTGTGCCAGTAATCAGAATAATCTGGCTTGATATCCAAGTCCATCGACAAAAGGACACCTAGGAAGGTATGCAGAGAAGCAGCATCGAGATCCAGGGAGACACCTTTTTTAGCCGCATTTGCCACATTGTTCCAAGTTATGACCCGAATAACGTTTGGGACGAGCATTTGGAGAATATATGGTATGGCATTGAGCCTTTGATGTCAAAACAGGGTCCACAAGGATTTCGATCTTCACGAAACCGGATGCCTTCCAACTGCTCCGGCTTTGCCGTCCAATCACCCTGCTGTGACTAGGAATCGGTCGAATTCGTATCAGAATCACTGTTTGTATCAAAATTGCATAATAGAGATGAGCCATCGTGCTGCCATCACTCATAACGTCCTCTTCCGGCCCTCTTTCCGGGCGCCTTTTTTTGAAGTGATTTTTAAGGGTAAATTTGGGCTGGCGTTTTTTTTCATTTTTTCATTTTCTTGTTAAGTTAGGGCAGCATTTAGTTTATTTTTTTCATATTTTCCGCGCAGGACCCCGCCGGCAAGAAAGGGCCGGGCCGTATTGCATTGAAAGCCCTTTGCGTAAAAGATTTTTTTTCAAATCGTCTATATATAGACGCTCGTTGATAGATGGTTAAATACAATTCTCAGTGGAGAAAAGAAACGAGAGCGAGAAGAAACTAAAGAGGAGAGAATGATAAAAAAAAAAAAAAAAAAAAGAAGAAGAAAGAAAAAAGAGAGAGAGAAATGGTTTAAGCTTTAAAAAAAAAAAAAAAAAAAAAAAAAAAAACACGCGGAAGAAGAAAGAAAAAAGAGAGAGAACAACAAATAGGACTCCCTGCGTACTTGTTAGTAGTCTTTTCCATCCCCCTTCTCCCACCCCCACTTTTCTTTTCTTTCTCTCTTTTTTCTTTTTTTTTGAATGCCCTCTTGTACAGGAGTGCCTGCTGAAGGGTTGCTCCTTATCAAGACTGACAAGTCGGATATCTCAGCCTATTGTTCTCCAAAGTACCTTCACAGGGTGATTAGGTCTACATGAATTGTCCATACACTCTTTTTGGCAGCTGTCAGCGGGATTTGCCCTGAAATATCGTAATTCTTTCCAAAAGGGGGCAGAACAGGGCGACCAAGAGCTTCACGATTTTTCCTTTTTTTTTTTTTTTTTTTTTTTTTTTCCCACCCCTCTCGCAAGAAAAAAAAAAAAAAAAAGAAACCCCTCATCGACAGCGATTGATGACATCATGGTGGGCGCATGAAGGATCGTTCACCGAAGCCCTCAGGGAGGTGCGGCAAGGGTTCGATGAGATCTTACTGGATAATGAATCTGAGGAGGCCGCACATGAGGCAGAGGTCGTGGTGGCAGGTGGGTGCACAAAAAAAGATAGTGACAAAGACCACGGGGCAAACATACAGCGGCTTGACGCTGGCTTGCAAAGACTGGTAGAGGCTGAAAGCAACCTCTATAAAACATCGACAGACGAATCTACGGAAAAGGAAAACCTAGTTGCCACGAAAATCGTGAAGGCGGCCCAGCTCCTCGCGCGGCATCACACCCAAGGCGTGTGTCTCTGCCGTGCGGAGGTAACCTACGAGCTGTCCCTGTACTACAGTGTGTGGACCACCCACCCTTTTGCAGAGACGCCAAAGAAAACCCCCTAACCGAGTATTCCCCCCCTCCCCCCCCTCCTCTCATTTTCTTCTAAACTTCCACCAGGGTCTTTTCTTTTTTTTTTTCTTTTTTTTTTCTTCTTTTTCTCTTCAATGCAGCCAAAGCGAAAGTCCCCATCTGTGACCTTTCAGGTGGTCCTCCCTTCCGAGACGATCACCGTCGAGGGGGAATCTGGTGAGCTGCTGACAGCGATAAAAAGCAAGATCGCACTGTCGAATGGGCTGCAACGAGATTCCTTCCACCTAACCTTTAATGAGGAAGAGGTGGGGGATGACGGCGATGAGAGGCTGGTCATGGACCTTCCCTTCGAGGACCAGAGCACGCTTAAGGTAGTCTGCGACAAGAAACATTTGGCCCTGATGTCTCTGCGCGAGCTTGGAATCGAAGTAGAAGATGCGTCCGATCTTGACAACAGGTTTATCACCACCGACATCATCAATCTCTTGCTTGACACGGAAGAGAGCGGTTGGGAATTAAATGTGATGTTTCAGGCAGTGGATCTGGCCCGTGCAGAGTGCGTCCGGGTGCTCCTGGAGCGCTCCGATGTGGATCCCAACTCGCGAGATGATGAAGACTACACTCTCCTCCATACCGCTGCCGCTAGCCACATGAAAGGGCATGAAGAAGTCGTTGGTGTACTACTGGAGCACGGTGCCAATATTGAACAAGGTGACCCTCATGGTCTGACGGCGCTGCATTATGTGTGCGCAGTGGGGTGCACAAAGGGAGGAGGACATGACGCAGCTAGCAGGCACAAAGTAGCATCCTTGTTGCTGGAGGAAGGCTTATACGTCGATACAGTTGTGGACTACTACGACGACGAGACTGTCCTCTTTGGTGTGGTCACTCCGTGGAGAAAGGGCTGCGAAGAGCTCGCCAAGTTGCTGTTGACCCACGAGGCTGATCCCAACTTAAGAAACACATATGGGAACACAGTGCTGAATCATCTTATTCTTTGCGGGAACAATTCACACACTGACGACAGCAAACACCGTATGGTGTCCATTCTGCTCGACCACGGGGCGGATGTCAACAAAGGCCCAAATCTGTACCACGCTGTCGCTTGCGGACACAGAAACATCGCAGCCTTGCTCCTCGAACATGGTGCCGATGTCAATGCGAAGTGCAGTGGGAAAACTGCCTTGCTCCTCGCGGCGTTCAACAATGCTCTAGACATCGTGTGCCTTCTCCTAGAGCACAATGCGGACACTTTTGCGAAGGACCAGGATGGGAGAACGGCACTGGATTTAACCAATGATGATGATGTGAAGATGAAGTTATCTCAGTCAACTTGATTGGGGGGGGGGGGGGGAAGGAAAAAGAAAAAAGAGTGTGGAAAATGAACCCTACCTTCGACCTTGTTTTTTATTTCCTCCGAAGAGTTCTAAAAAGATGAGGGGGCATATGAGGGTTGCTTTCAACTTCTATTCGGCCTCTGAGTTGGACGTTTAGGAAACTCTTCTGGTGGATTCTGTCTCACATCGCCTTCTATTCAATTACATTTCAGAGGAGATGCACCTTCTCGGTAGACTAGGAACACCGAGGAATTCCCGGTTTACGCATCTTTTTGAGGCAGACGAATCCCCTGAACAGAGGGGACACGTGCCGTCCACCGATGACGCAGACGAGGGGACTGACACCCCTGACTGCCCCAGGCACGCTGCGACACCAGAGAGAAAGGGTACGTAGGCTCGTAGGAGTTGCCACTAGGCAGACAACCCTACACACCACCCCCTCGCAGACAACACCCCTGCACAAGGTGAACCCTCCCGTAAAAAGGAAGGTAGAAGGCCAGTACTAAGGGCCGTGCAATCTCATTCAACACCCCTTTCACCCCCTTTCCCACACCGTCACTCACTCCCTATCCCTACTCCCAAACCCCCAACACTACACCCCATCTAAACGACGATGAAGTACTACCCAGCTTCTCAAGCCCTGGAAGCTGGGGTGACCGCAAAGGCAGCACATCATCACCACATCACCATCCCTCATCTTTCCCTCTCTCCTCGCACATTTCCTCCCCAAACAAGCACTCACAAACTCCCGTCTCTGGTGACGAAGTATTACCCAGTATCCAAAGGCCTGGACCTAGGGGTGACCACACAGGCAATCTTCACTTTCGCAGAAATCCCGCAGCCAGCGGTCCGCACGGAAAACACTTACTGAGCTGCGGAGACATAGAAGCGAACCCCGGTCCAACCACCGAAAAGACAACAAGAGTTGAACACTCTCTCCCTCTACTTCCTCTCTCTCACAGGCACACTCTAACACAACACCACCACCCAACAACATCAACGTACTGTCTCTCAATATCAGATCCCTAACGGTGAGCACCACAGCGCAGCTGCTGAAGGGCATTGAGACACACAACATCGACGTGCTCCTACTCCAAGAGACTTTCCTGAGGCCGTCAAAAGATATAACCGGAGTCTTCACTGGGTTCAAGGCATACCGCAGAGACCGAACACGACCGGTGAAAAGAGGAAAGCAAATCAGCGGAGGGGGTCTCGTCACACTGGTCAGAGAATCGATACCGTCGAAACAGATCGAAGTTCCTCAGAAACCCAGCGACGTGACGGAAAGACTCGACGTAGAGATCTCGCTGCCCAACCGGAAGCCGTACAGACTCGTCAACCTGTACCTGCCTCCGACAACGGGTAGAGACGGCGACGACAGACCACCCCCCGAGAAATATTTCCGCCCAGCAGAGCTGCCTCATGACAGTCACACCATCATCGCCGGCGACATGAACGCCCACCACACGATGTGGGACAAAAGGGGCACACCGAACAAGCTGGGAGTAATACTGCACAGCTGGATGCTGCGATGGGGCTACAGCACATGGAACAAGAGCAGCGAAGCCACGATCCTGAACCCGTCAGGAAACCCAACCTCTCCGGACATGGTAATGAGCGGCGCAGAGTTCGACAAATCTTCTTGGAGGACGTTGCCAGCAATGGGCTCAGACCACGTCCCGATGTTCTTCAGTCTGAGAGGGGGAGTCAGCCAACCGACCAGAAGAGTACTCTACTCTTGGGGGAGGGAGGCAAGGAGCGCGTACAGGGAGACGATGGAAGAAAAGTGCAGCAGGCTGCTCAGGGCCAGAGACCCGATAAGGCTAAACGCTGAGTTTCGCACGCTTCTTCTATCGGCAACCGAATCGTGCGTCCCCAGGAAAGGACAGAAGAAAGGGAAGGTTTGGTGGAACGACGAGATTGACGCACTCGCAAGGCGACGAAGCACACTGAAGGCGAAGCTGTTGTCCGAGGATCACGACGGGAACGACGAAGACCTGGCACGTCTAGCGGCGATGGAGGCAGAGCTGGACAGGGCGATATCGAGCGGGAAGCAGGCTGCCTGGGGCGACTACACCAAGAAGTTGTCCAAGGACGGAAACCTGTCGCAAGCCTTCTCGGTCATCCGCAGATTCGACGGTCGCAGCGAGAAGCCACCAGTAGCCCCGCTCCGACGAGGAAACGGTATCGCCACCACCGACAGGGAGAAGGCCAGTGTACTCGTCGAACACTACGCGAGGGCCTGCTCCCCAAGGACGACTGCCAAGTCGGAGGAAGTGATCACCGCCATCAAGAAGGACGCGAAGCCCGGGACAGACAACGACTTCCCCCTGGTAACGAAGGACGAGCTGGACTCGGTGCTGCGAAGGCTGAAGAAGGGCAAGGCTCCGGGCCCAGACGGCATCTACAACGAAATGCTGAAGTACCTGGGACCTGTGGCCAGGGAAGTTCTACTCCTCCTCTACAACTCATCCCTCCAGACCGGTGTCGTCCCTGCCGAATGGAGGCGGTCTTCCATCATCCCCCTCATGAAAAAGGGCAAAGACCAATCCGAACCCGCCTCGTACAGGCCGATCGCGCTGACGTCAAACATCGTGAAGACGTTGGAGCGTATAGTCAAGGACAGGATGTGCTTCCTGCAGGACACAGGTCGGGTAAGGCAATTGCACACATCGCAGGCGGGTTTCCGCAAACGGAAAGGGAGGTCCACGGAGGAAAACGTGCTGTACGCCGCCTCAAAGCTCAAAAGTGTCAGGCTGAGCCAAGGTCTGGGGAGTCTCCTGCTGTTCGACTTCAAAGGAGCCTTCGACACAGCCTGGCACAAGGGAGTGATCGCAAAGCTGATAGGCGACGGTTACCCTCCCAAGCTCGTGAAATGGATCACCTCTTTCCTCGACCAATGTAAAGCCTCCATCTGTGTGAACGGGGAACACGGCTGCGTGAAGACAATGACAGGGGCCTCGCCTGGTAGTGGAATATTTATTATTATTTATTCCAAGGAATTCCGTATCCTCTCATGTCCTGCCGGTGTTCACCTACTCGATAGGCATCTTCTTCGCGATGATGACCACCCAGGACAGGAAGACGATGTGCATGAAACACGCGGGGGCGGCCCGTCGTATCACAGGGTGCGTCAAAAACACCTCCACCTCAGCCGTCATGTGCGAAGCCCGCTTACGCCCCCTCGACCTGATGGCCGATGCAGCGTCTGCTGTCCTATGGCAGAGGGCGCTAAGATGGGAAGGGACCCCGGTGAACAAGGTGGTCAGGGGTGCGGCGACCACAGGATGGACGAAAAGAGCGCTGGACACGGCAAGGAAATCCGGGCTCGGAACGGCGGCCTCCCAGCTCTTAGGGAGCACAACGAAGGCACCACCCTGGGTGGAAGGTATCCGAGTAGACCCCTACGCCACCGACACACGGAGGGCACTACCCGACGACGTAAGGGCGGCTGCGGCTGCGAAAAAACTGGCAGAGATTCCCAGCGATGCCTTGGTTGTGTACACGGACGGCTCGGTGGCGGGGGGAAGAGGAGGTGCAGGGGTCGCCATCAAGGTCCCTGACCTGGACTTCACCCTCACCACCTCGCATGGGGCCGGCGCGGTCTCCACACCCATGTGCGCCGAAGGCACCGCTATCCTGAAGGGGCTGCAGGAAGCCGGGGAGGTGTACAGGACGGCTGCGAGTCTGCGGGGGCGCCCCCTCTACCTGCTCACGGTCCCAATCGATGCTAAGGGGGCTCGCCGGTGGCCCCGGCCGACAGAGGGAGATCACGGACAGACGGATCTGGGACGCCGCTTCGTGGCTCAGGACCAAGCGCTCTGGAGACGTGCATTTCTGGTTTGTTCCCTCTCACTGCGGTGTAGCGGGGAACGAAAAGCAATCCTGTGGAGTCAGCTACCGCTCCAGCAAAGCGGCCGTGAAGGCATGGCTGAGGGGAACGACGCTCCAGGCCATCACAGCCTCGTTACGAATGGCGACAGTCTCCCACTCCCTCCTCTGTAGGAGGGACGAGGTCCAGATCATACGACTCCGGACCGGGCAAACTCCCCTGATGAGAGGGTACCTACAGCTCAGGGGGCCCCTCAGGGCTTCGAGGGATCACCACCTCACCTGCCCCGCATGCGGCGTTCACTCTCCGCTAGACGCCGATCACCTGCTCAGGAGCTGTCCTTCCCTGGCCCCCGCTGCGAGAACCTTCTTCGACACTAGGCTGCCGCTCCGCGCGCTGCTTTCCAAGCACTCCGCCGAGGTCTGCGCCTTCATCGAGGCCTCCGGGTTCTTAACATGGTCCGAGTGTGGGATCCTCCCCCCGACCAACGCTGCTCACGGGTGAACATGAGCCCAAAATAGACCCCCCTTTTTCTTTTCCCAAACTCCCTGCCTCTCTTCCCCCCCCACACACACACACACAACCACAAAACGGGCCAAAGAACGCCTCCCAAGAGATGGTCACGGATGGCCGGGAGGGCGCAGGACGCAGCACGAGGACGCTCCTGCGTTGAATCTCGAGGGGTTCGCCCCGCATGTAATCAGCCAAGTCGGGCTGTCCCACGCAAGGGGAACGGAGAGCTGGAGGGATGGTTTATGGTTTCAACTTTCTCCGCCCCCATCCCCCCCGCCTGGTAGTGGAATAATTATTATTATTATTCAAAAAAAATCCGTATCCCTGCAGACTGCTGGCCCGAACAGGAAGCACAAGGGTGTGCTCCGGTGCCCAGCCTGCCACGCAGCGCCGATGTCCAGGGAGCATGTTGTCGGTGGGTGCCCTGTGATCGGGAGGGGGGCGATCGACACTCCTGCTGGTACTCCCTCCCTAGCGTTCTCCCTGTCGAGACGCGTGACCCAGATCTACGACCTCATTGTTGAGTCTGGCCTGCTCGCCTGGTCACGCTCCGGACTGTTCACCTCGCCATCATCCCTGGCGTCTACAGACGTCACTGCACCTTCAAACGTGCCGCCCCCTCCTCCGGTCTCTCTTGACGCCGGTCCCGCGGCCCCCGTGCTGCGCTAAGGGATCGCCCCGCGTGTGTGTAAAGTGAAATGTTGTGTTTTCCACTTTCCTTTCCCTTCCTTTCCCTTCCTTCCCCTTCCTCTCACTGTTTCCCATTTCCCCTTTTTTTTATTTTCACACTCACCAATGATTCGCTCAATAGGAGCAATACCTCCCTGGGGGGCTTTCCGCCGGAGGTTCCAGCCAAAGAAGGACATCCAGCTGGAAGGTAGGCCCCCGTTTTTCTCTCACTTGACTGAGGGAATAATGTAATTCAGCCCTCTTCGGCTGTCCCAAAGCAGAGCACGGGTTGGTGGGGGACCAGGGCTCCTCCTGCTTGCAGAAGCCTGGTCCTTTGCCCTCCCTATTTCCCCATGGTTTCCCTTCACCTTTTTTTTCCCTTTTCTCAGGTGTTGCTCTCCATGGCGGCCCTGCATTGGTATTTTGAAAAAAAAAATCCGTATCCGCACAAGGAGAAGGCAAAGCCGGAAGGGAACGGGGCCAGCACGCAGCTGGCCCAGTCCAAGGCCAGGGAGGAGCGGCGGGTGGAGAGGATGCTCCGCAGCGCTGGAGCAGCCGGGGAGCTGGGGCAGCTCCTGACACCGGAGCACCGGGAGAAGATGACGGGGGTGGTCACCGTAATTGACCTCCTCACGCCCGACGCCGCCGCCGCTACAGCCGGCCCAGCGACACCTGTCGCCTCCACCCCGACCGGCTCCGTCAAAAGGCCGGTTTCGCCTGACGCCAGCGTCGCCACCCCGACCTCCAGCAAGAAAGCTAGGAGGAAGGCCGCCAGAGCCGCGCGCGCTGACGCTGCCGCCGAAGCCGCACACATAGCTGACGCCACACACCCCCTCGAAGCCGCACGCACTGCGGCCGACGTCGAACTCGCGGGAATCGCTGCTGATTTGGAAGCTGCACGCGAGTCGGCCGACGTGGTAGCTGCAGAAATAGCAGCTAAAATGAAGGCTGCGCAGGAGGTGGCTGATGCTGCTGTTGTCAAAATGGCAGCCGAGACGGAAGCTGCTCGCGTGGCTGGTGTGGAGGCTGCTCGCAGAGCAGTCGAGGCTGAGGAGAAGGCTCTGCGCGAGCGGTCTACTGCACGACTTGCGGCAGAGGAGAAGGAGGCTGCGCGTGCTGCGGCCGAGATGAAAGCAGCCGAGGAGAAGAAGGCTACAGCCGCAGCCGCTGCAGCCGAGAAGAAGCAAGCCGCAGCCGCCGCCGCCGAGAAGAAGGCCGACGCCGAGAAGAAAGCAGCAGCCGCCGCCGCCGCCGAGGAGAAGGCCGCCGCCGAGAAGAAAGCCGCAGCCGCCGCCGCCGAGAAGAAGGCCGCAGCCGACGCCGCCAGGAAGAAAGCTGCAGCCGCCGCCGCCGCCGCCGCCGCCGAGAAGGAGACCGCAGCCGCAGCCGCCGCCGCCGAGGAGAAGAAGAAGGTCGCAGCCACCGCCGCCGCCGAAAAGGAAGCCGCCGCCGCCGCTGCCAAAAAGGAGGAAGCTTTGAGGTTGGTGGCCGCCAAGAAGGCAGATGCCCAGAAGGTCGAGGACGAAGCAGTCGCGAACGCTTCCGCCAACGCGTCAACAGACCAAGGCACGCTCCTCCTTAGCTCAGACTCTGACACCAGCTCTGGCCCTGAGGAGATGGAGGACGACCCTGCCCCTGCCCCTTCCACAACCCCGCGATGGGACCTGGTGCCAGACACATGGGACGCCCCAATCTACACCAACGTGTCCCCCCCGACGGAAACATCCCGCGCTGTCATTGCGCTCGACGATCCCTCCGGAATGGGGGTCGTGTGCTCCGCGTTACCTACGGCATCCATCACCTTTGTCCTTATGACAGAGGTCCCCGGTGTCACCACCCCCAGCGAGATTGTCATGGTCTCTGGGTCGCGCGCAGTGAACAGGAGGGTCCACGTCTCCACGTTCGGGCTGGACCCCCCCACCTACACCCCGCCTTCCACCTTCAACAGCGGATCGGAGGTCGTCTACGTCTGTGTCAGTGCAGACAGCCTGAAGGAGGCGAAGGCCAGGGTCCTGGAGCTCGCCAAGGCTCAGGGCGCGGTGGTGGAGGATCGTGCGGTCTTCCGCCCAAGGAAGTTCGGTGAGGAGGAACCGCGGGCGAGGCACTGGACCCACGAGGTGGGACTGCGCCTGCAAGCAGCACACGTCCACGCCGTCCTGCGCCGGTCCGGGGACGGGTGCATGATCCGGACGACGGAGAGACGCGGGGGGTACGCTTATGTACCCATCGTGGCGGAAGGGAGGGCGGATGCCTTTCGGATTGCGGGGACGCTGGGTGGGTTGTCTCTCGGGGTGGCGCACCGTAAGGGATGGACTGTGCGGTGCCTACCGGAGACGGAACAGCGGCTCCGAGAAACCCTCGAAAAACTGCGTACGAAGCGCAAGTTTTTGCTCACCGGGGCCCCGCCGTCCATCACCAGGGCGGCCTTCGACGAAGTGATGGACCACATCGGTTGGAAACCATCCTCCGTCCTGCGACGCACGCAGACGATGTTCCAGGGCACGAGGCAACTCGTGTTCTTCATCGTCGTCGACAGCCCGCCCCCGAAGTCCAGGACGTGGCTCCTTGGGGGGCGCCTTGTCTGCCTCCGTGATGCGGACGACCACCCGACCGTCAAGCCGCCCCCTCTCATCAACAGGACGACACCTGCATCTGCACCTGCGCTTGCAACGTCCTCGACCCCGGCACCCACATCTTCTCATGTACCTGCACCTGCGCCTACTACACCTGTACCTGACCCGGCACCTGTATCGGCGTCGACACCCTCGGAGACTGGCCCTGCGGTGAAAGCAACTGGGCTTCCTCCCACCAGCCCGTGGGCGTCCATACCGAGCTCGGTGGCTCCCCCCCAGCTCGACACTGTGACGTCCCCTACACCGCCCCGCAACGTGTCTGCGGGAAACAAGGAGGGAGTCCCTTCCGGGTCGCCTGAGGTCGCCGCTCTCACTGAGCTCGTCGCCACGCTGAAGGAGTCGATCGTCGGGCTGCAGAGGACGATCGACTCTCAGCAGGAGATGATCTCCGATCTGCGGACGACGCTCCGCCTCCTCCTGCCGCAGGCGGCCACGCTGACGACGGGAACGGCAGTGCCGCGGGACCCTACACCGGGGGCGACGACGACACACGACAGTGTCTGGAAAGGGAAGGGGAAGGGGAAGAAGGGGGCTCCTCCTCTCGCTACGACCTCTGAGGCTGCGGTGACGAACCTGGGTACGAGGGGGCGGGCCAGGTCGTTCGCGGAGACCAAAGATCTCTTCACCAATGGGGTCAAGGGGCGCTCTGCCTCCATGGGTCCATCCAATTGAAGGGGCCCCGCAGAACAGGGGGAGCAGCAGATCTACGACCATGCTCCCTCTCCTAGTCTCCCTCGCATCCTCCCCAGGAGACTCCTACCTCTCTGTTTCTTCACCGACTTTTCTGCACTGATCCCCACCCTACTCGGGAGGATGTCCGTCAGGGACCTGCTGGGGCTGCTTGGGCTGGTCGAAACAAACCCTGGCCCACCCAAGAAGCTGCCGCCCCCGTCGCCTAAGGGTCTCAAGGTTGTCTCGTGGAACTGCAACGGCCTCGTTGCGAAATGGACCGTCGTATCTCGCCATGCTGACTTCTTGTCGCTGGACATCATCATGATACAGGAGACGCACCTGAGGGAAGGGCACGACACGCCACACCTGCCTGGGTACAGGTCATACAGGAGGGATCGGTTGACACCGGTGACTGACGGCACTGCGACGAGGGGTGGTGGTATTGTCACGTATGTCCGCGACGATCTTGCCTCGGAGGAGGTTCCGCACGTACTCCCGGCTGGGGACTGTGTCACTGAGAGACTGGATGTGAGGATCTCCTGCGAGAAGCGTGAGCCGATCACTCTCTCCAACGTTTACCTTACACCGGTAAGCGCGAGCAGAGGCACGAGGGACCCTGAGTACCTGCGGCCTGGCAGCCTTCCCATGGGGAAGAACACAGTCATAGCGGGTGACTTCAATGCTCACCACAGCTCCTGGGACGCCACGGTGACGACGCCGAACGAGAGGGGGAACGTGGTCAGGGACTGGCTGGACACCCACGGGTACTCCGTCTACAACGACCGCAACGAACCGACGAGGGACTCGTCACGACACGTTCTGGACCTGGTTGTGGGGCGCTGCGCGAAGCTTGAGCCGAAGACGCTGGGCACGTGGGGCTCCGATCATAGTCCCGTATCCTTTCACCTGCCTCTTGAGGACGTCTACCGTTCGGAGCGCCCCTTCCCCACCTGGAATTTCAAAAAAGCCAGATGGGATGACTACACTGCTGCTGTTGCCCGCCTGCTTGCTGGTGTTGACACGGCGGCTCCGATTGACTCTGTCACGAAGGGGTTTACACAAGCCCTTTTGACTGCGGCGAACGACCACATTCCCCTCTGTGGGATGCGACGTGGCCCGACCCCCTGGTGGACTGCTGAGCTCGAGGACGCCTTCGAAGAGCGGAACACCCTGCGCGAACTCCTGCTCCAAGAGGCGGACGTGGTGGTGGAGGAGTACAGGGCGAAGGTGAAAGAAGTCAACCGACTTCTTGACGAGACGAAGCGTGAGGCATGGGGAAGGATGGCGGCCGACCTCAGCCGGAGCAAGGACCTCGGGGCTGCGTTCAGAGCGGTGAAGAAGCTGGACGGCAGGCACCGAAAGACACACCTTCCTGTACTCGAGGGAAGATTTGTGTCGGACAAGGCGAAGGCCGACCGGCTGGGGGCGCACTTCGCTAAGCTCTACGGCAGGCGTGGTGACGGGAACTCGAAGGACGCCGCTCCTTCTGCAAGCAGACTCGGGTGTCAAGCGTTCACCGTGGACGACCTCACCCGCGGCCTGAGAAGGATGAAGACGCGCAGCGCGGCCGGGGAAGACGGAATCTTCTCGGAGATGCTCCTACACCTGAACACGGACTCCCTCGGTGTCCTCCTTCTACTCCTCAATCGCTCCTGGCTGATGGGTGTCGTTCCCGGTGCCTGGAAGAAGGGAGTGATCGTCCCGGTACCGAAACCTGGAAAAGATGCGACTCTCTTGGCTTCCTACCGGCCGATCTGCCTGACCAGCTGCCTCTGCAAGCTGCTGGAGAGGATGATCGAGGAGAGGCTCACGTTTCTTCTTGACGCGGATGGGACGGGAGTCGAGGGACTCCACGACAGCCAGGCTGGTTTCAGACGCGGCCGCTCCACGGAGGAGCAGGTGGCATACCTCACTGAGTGCATGTCGAGGAACAAAGACGATCGACGTCTCTCGGCCGCTCTGCTGTTCGACTTCTCTTCTGCCTTCGACCTGGTGCCCCATGGTGCCCTGCTGGACAAGATGCGAGGGAAGGGTCTCCCCGAACCCTTCGTGGAGTGGACGCGGTCCTTTCTATGCGGCCGTACTGCTGCGGTCACGATTGGACGGTCGAGGGGGTCGACGACGAAGGTGCGACGGGGTGTCCCCCAGGGCTCTGTCTTGGGTCCCATCCTGTACACCATCTACGTCGACGAACTCGCCAGGAGACTGGAGGGACTGGCGGACGTCTCGGTGCTCTACGCCGACGACGTGGCGGTTGTGATCTCCTCTGGACAAGGGGACGTGGCTGGGCTGGAGCGGAAGGCGCAGGCGGTGGTGGATGCGGTTGAGGACTGGTGCAGGGAGCGTGACATGCTGCTGAGCACGTCCAAGACGCAGGCAGTCTGCGTCCCCCCCCAGAAACGTCTCGGGGTCTACTTCACTTCGTCACGAGTCCCCCTTCAGCCAGGTGCCTTCCAGAACCCACTCTTCGGCCTGGGGGTGAACGCCGATGGCACGATCTCCGGGGACCAGGAGCTGGCGGGCCTTCAGGTTGTGGAGGCGGGTGGTGTGCGGATCCGCTGCGTGCGGGACATGCATGCAGCCGTGCGACGGCCCGACGTGGATTACGTTGCGGCCCGTCCCCTGCCTCTATCTGAACACGCGAGGTACCTTGGGGTTACGGTGGACTCTGGGCTCACGTTCGGTGAACACGCACAGGACATCCTACGGCGGGCCAGCAAAAGGCTGAGGGTGCTGAAGCTCTTGTCCGGCACGTCCTGGGGCAGCAAGAGGGACACTCTGCGGTCTCTCTACGTTACGTACATCCTCCCGCTGCTGCGCTACTGCATGGGGGTCTACTACAGCAGGCTCGATGATGTCGGGAGGAAGGACCTGGCTGGGCTTCACCAGGAGGCGGCGGTGCTGATCACGGGCTGCTGGAGTGGCTCCGGAGGGCACAAGCTCCTAGCTGAGGCAGGACTGCTTCCCCTCGAAAGAATGGCGGAGGGTGCTGCGGCGACGATGACGGCGAAGGCCTTCTGCTGGCAGTCTTCCCCGGTTCACAGGGAGACGGTCAAGCTGAAGCAGGCGAACAGGCTGGGGTGTGGGTGGCTGCGCTCTGGCTACCAAGCACTGCGTCGATGCGGGTTGGAACCAAAGGTGCACTTCGAGTACCTGTCGGCTACGCCCCTGGCGGCCCCGTGGCAGACAGGCATGGTCGACTTCAGGACTGACCTCCCCGGCGGGGTCACGCGATCGTCGCCAGACGCGGACAGGCGGAAGGCGGCCGAGGCTGCTCTTGCGGCTCTCCCCCCGGGCATCCATGCCTACACAGATGGCTCGGTTGTACAGGTCGGACAGAAGGCGAAAGGTGGCTCTGGGGTTTATCTGCAGCTGCCTCCCCCCCTGACCCCTGTGTCTATGTGCCATGGCGTCAACGACTTCTGTTCATCTTTTCGGGCAGAGGGCATGGCTGTGAAAACGGCGCTGGATATGGTGGCTACCCTCCGAAAAACACACCCTTCGCTGGCGAAGTCCCCGCTGTCGATCTGCACCGACTCCCTCTCCCTCGTCGAGCAGCTGCGAGCTGGCCCAACGCGACAGAGGGAGAAGCTCGACCACCAGACGTGGAGCCGGCTGGTGTCCGCGGCGCGCACGCAGGGGACACCGGTGGTCCTCCAGTTTGTGCCCTCCCACTGTGGGGTGGACGGGAACGAGAAGGCTGACGCTCTGGCCGTGGAGGGAACGAAGCGGAAGCAGGACAGGCCCTCCCTTGACTACCGATCAGTGAGGGCCCTGGTGCGACGGTGGGTGGTGCGGAGGTCCGCGGAGCTCATAACATCCCTCGCCCACAACTACGCGGTGGCGACCGAGCTTCGGTCCGCGCACTTCCCCCTTGGCTTCCCCAGACAAGCTGAAACGGTCATCTCGCGGCTGCGGATTGGTCACTCGGCTCTCTTCTTCGGCTTCCTGCAGACTGCTGGCCCGAACAGGAAGCACAAGGGTGTGCTCCGGTGCCCAGCCTGCCACGCAGCACCGATGTCCAGGGAGCATGTTGTCGGTGGGTGCCCTGTGATCGGGAGGGGGGCGATCGACACTCCTGCTGGTACTCCCTCCCTAGCCTTCTCCCTGTCGAGACGCGTGACCCAGATCTACGACCTCGTTGTTGAGTCTGGCCTGCTCGCCTGGTCACGCTCCGGACTGTTCACCTCGCCATCATCCCTGGCGTCTACAGACGTCACTGCACCTTCAAACGTGCCGCCCCCTCCTCCGGTCTCTCTTGACGCCGGTCCCGCGGCCCCCGTGCTGCGCTAAGGGATCGCCCCGCGTGTGTGTAAAGTGAAATGTTGTGTTTTCCACTTTCCCCTTCCTCTCACTGTTTCCCATTTCCCCTTTTTTTTATTTTCACACTCACCAATGATTCGCTCAATAGGAGCAATACCTCCCTGGGGGGCTTTCCGCCGGAGGTTCCAGCCAAAGAAGGACATCCAGCTGGAAGGTAGGCCCCCGTTTTTCTCTCACTTGACTGAGGGAATAATGTAATTCAGCCCTCTTCGGCTGTCCCAAAGCAGAGCACGGGTTGGTGGGGGACCAGGGCTCCTCCTGCTTGCAGAAGCCTGGTCCTTTGCCCTCCCTATTTCCCCATGGTTTCCCTTCACCTTTTTTTCCCCTTTTCTCAGGTGTTGCTCTCCATGGCGGCCCTGCATTGGTATTTTGAAAAAAAAAAAAAAAAAATACACGAAACGTTTTCTCTCACTTGACTGAGGGAATAATGTAATTCAGCCCTCTTCGGCTGTCCCAAAGCAGAGCACGGGTTGGTGGGGGACCAGGGCTCCTCCTGCTTGCAGAAGCCTGGTCCATTGCCCTCCCTATTTCCCCATGGTTTCCCTTCACCTTTTTTTTCCCTTTTCTCAGGTGTTGCTCTCCATGGCGGCCCTGCATTGGTATTTTGAAAAAAAAAAATCCGTATCCTCGGTAGTATAGAGGTCAGTATATCCGCCTGTCACGCGGATGACCCGGGTTCAATTCCCGGCCGGGGAATATTTTTTGTTCAAGTTTCCTTTTCCAGATTTTTAAAAAGAAAAAATGAGACTCCCATTGTTGCTGGTATTTGGCGTAGCACAGTTGGTTACAGCCCAGGACGTCAAATTGTTGGGCGAACAAGCAATCAATCCTCATAGTGATAAGGTGGTAGTATACAAGGACCACGCGTATCTCTTCAACCAGTACATACACATTTATGATGTGTCTGACAGAGCAAACCCCATCCTGGTAGGTATCGATGATGACCAAGACCCTCAGGGTTATAAAATATGGACAGGTCTTGTTGACAGCGACAACAAGAGGATGTATGTGTATTATAGGTTATCGATGCATATCTTCGATCTTGACAACCCTGCTTCGCCGAAAAGAATACAAAAACTAGACTTTCCTTCTGAATGTGAATGGCACGGGAAGCACGGAGCCGCACACGGAACCATGCTGCAGACCGACACGCGTGTCTATTTCCACTGCACTTGGTTCGATTCTACTTCGGCAAAGGAACACGACCTCAGACTAGTTGCTCTTCAGAAAGACCCTGTTACAGTCACCATAGCGACCGACGTGGTCGTTCACAACGACGAATTATCGTACAGCATGACACTTCATGACGACATTATTTACTTAATCGTGAAACATTACGACACACGGGACCTTTCGATGCAAAGAGTCCGCATCGAACCCCAAGGAACCATGACTCTCTTGTTGACGGATTGGGATCTCCCCAGAAAGGTAGAGTTTCACTCGCTGACCTACTACAACGGGTTTCTTTACGCCACATGTACGAGAATAGGTGAGGACAAGCTATGGAAGTTTGATCCCAACACCGGGGCAATTCTGCCTTTACAAATATCTTTGCCTAACAACCTCAACAGATGGAACAGGTGCAGGCATCTGCGGTTTTATGCGTCGAAGGCTTACCTAGCCTGTGAGAAAGGCCTCATGGTACTTGAAGAGACGATGCCCGACACTTTCACTCTGCACTACGGCGATCTGGCGTCGACGAAGAATTCGTTTCATCAGGATTTTGAATTTAGCGGGGCGAACCTCTTCGCACTCGACAGTTCTAAGTTAGTCGTCTACTCGGTACCGACACCACCCCCGACACCTGCTCCTACTTCTGCTCCTACGCACTTGGGCTGCTTCAAGACTTACCGTGCAAGGTTCTTGCCAAAGCATGTATACAGAGGGAGTTCAAACACCCCCACAAGTTGCGCAGAACGCTGCTCTGACAAGGGTTATTCCTATGCGGGTGTAGAATACGGTCGAGAGTGTTGGTGCGGGAACAGCATCGCACGCTCTATTAAGACAGCAACGAAGGAGTGCAACAAAAAGTGCACGGGGGACCCCAACGAGTGGTGCGGCGGTGGACACAGGATGGACTTATACTCGTTGCAGAGCTACACGCCTCCTCCACCACCTTCCCGTGTGGGGTGTTTCAAGGTGCAAACCAAATCTAGAGTGCTTACCACATTAGCGTTTCAAAGCCAGGGGAACACGGTGGAAGAGTGCACCTCTGTATGTCGGTGGAACAATTTCAAGTATGCTGGGCTTGAAAACGGCAATGAGTGTTGGTGTGGTAACAGCATGGCTGGAGCTGTGCGCACAACAGTGACCGACTGTGACAGGCCGTGCCCAGGGGACGGGACACAGTGGTGTGGTGATGGGTACAGGAACCTTGCCTATGTTGTGGATGGGTCAGCAGCAGTGGTGCCGAGTGCGACCTACGAAGGTTGTTTCGCGAACAGTGTCAACTCAAGGCTGTTCCCAGTATTGGCCTACATTTCGCCTTCCGGGAACACGATGGAAGAGTGCACAGCGGCATGCTTCCACAACGGCTATTCCTATGCGGGTATGGAGTACAGGAGGGAGTGCTGGTGTGGCAACAGCGTTTCCTCTTCGTTGAAAGTTCCTGAGGACAAATGCAAGTTACAATGCTCAGGCAATTCGCAACAAACCTGCGGTGGACATGCAAAGCTCTCAGTTTACCGCAAGAATTAGATGTTTTTTTTTTTTTTTTTTCTTTTTTTTTTTTTTTTTTCACATAAACTACGGACCTGCGCTTTGAACCCAGGTTACTCAAGATGCAGACACCGCAGCTCACGCTCTTCTCTATTTCCTTTTTTTTCCCTTGTTTGGCAGTTCTTTATAAGTTTAAATGCCACGCTTTTGCTCTTTACCTCCCTTCTCCCCCCTCCCTTTTTTTTTTTACAACATTGTTAGTGCGGAGGCCGCACGGAACGAAAATGTTCCCCCAATTCTGACCATACCATACTTTGACCCCCTTTCAAGACTTGTGTGGAAATAATAGCGTTGGGCTAACACCGCCTCTTTTTTTCTTCTTTTTTATTATTTGTGTATTTTTTGTATTGCTGAAAAAAGGCTGCTCGTTTTCTAGAAAAGGTATAAATAAAAAATGAAGACCTCTTGCGAAGTGCAGTCTTCCTCACAGCTTTGTCAGGTGAATGAGAAGGCGACAAGGCTCGATTCCGGGGGGGGGGGGGGGGGGGGGGGGTTGTGTGTTCCTTTCATGGGGACGTACTTGGGGAACGTGGAGGCGAACTTCTGTCAATTTACAGGAGTACCAAAAAAAAAAAAAAAAAAAATGGGACAAAAGCGAAAAGGGCCATTACTCAGCCTGCAGGTCGCCCTCCCTTCTAACGAAACCGTCGGCATCGACGTTGAAGCGAGCGACACCGTGACTGAAGTGAAGGCCATGGTCGCATCGATAACGGAATTTCGCACACAAAGCTTCATCTTGACTTTTGACGAAGAGGAGGTTGGCGGTGATAATGACGGGAGGCTGGTCGGGCAGCTTCCCTTTGAGGATCAAAGCACGCTTCAGGTCGTGTTGAGTGGGAAAGAAGCCGCGTTGATGCGGCTTGCTGATATGGGTCATTCTTCCTTGACCTTTAGCTCCTTTCTATCAAGCGTGAATGACACCAGCGAGGAGGCCGACGCTAGGTACTCCATGTTGCTGAGCTTAATGGTGAAGGCGGAGCTCTTTGGGAACAAGCAACAGGTGCAGCAGATGATTATCAAAGCCGCCAAAAAAGATCTCCCGCTGTGTGCCGAGGAGGCTCTGAAAGTGTGCCTTGAAGTGAACGACTTGAAAGATGAAAACGGGTTAACCCCCTTGCACCATGTAGCGGCTTATGAGTCTCACAGAGTAGCTGTTGTCTTGCTGAGGTACGGCTGCGATGTCGATGCAAGGGACAGCCACAACCGTACACCGCTTCATGTAGCAGCCGGGCACCGAATGGGACTCAGCATTGCGACTGTGCTTCTGGCGCACAATGCTGACCCCAACGTGCAGGACAGAGATGGTAGAACCTCCCTCCACTTGGCGGCTAAGACCAATGATGCAGTTATCACTCTCCTCTTGCACCACAACGCATCGGTCGATGCTGTTGACTGCAGCGGCAAAACAGCTCTCCACTATGCTCTTGCCTCTCACAACGGCTTTTCGCGTGTTTCTCTATTGCTTCAGAACAATGCGGACGTCAACGCCAGGGACACGCAGGGAAGGAACGCCCTGCACCACGTCAGCACGGCAGCTAGGACGGGGATCACGGAGATTACATCGCTGCTGCTGCGGAACAACGCCGATGTCCATGCGAGGGACAACGGAGGTATGATGGCAGATAACAATACCTGGCCAACAGGGCGCACACCTTTGCACGTAGCTGCGACAAGTTATTCTGGAGGAGGGCCTATGGTGCCACGGGCATTCCAGAATTTGTTAGAACGGCTTGTCTCAGAGATAGTTACACTGTTGCTGGAAAACAATTCTGATGCTTGTACAACGGACGACCACGGGCGTACACCTTTGCACCACGCGTCGACGGTGGCGGTGGTAAAGCTTCTGCTGCGGCATAAGGCCAACATCAACGCTAAAGATTGCAACGGCATGACCCCACTGCACAGCTTCGCCAGCTACCCTTCCAAGGTCTCAGTGGCCGAATACCTGCTGCAGAACAACGCAGACATCTATGCCAGGGACAGCCACAACAGGACTCCTCTCGACCTCGCTGAAGAAGAGGCAAGTGAAAGCGCTGCATTGTGGGAAAAAAACACCATGAAGGATCTTGTCGCCCTTTTGCAGGGGCATTATGAAAAAGCGAAAACAACCGACAGTTGAAGGAAAAAAAAAAAAAGTTGTCTAATGCAACCGTGCCATCCTTTAAAAAAAAGAAGAAAAAAAGATGCTGAACAGGAAGAGGGGGAGGGGTGGGTGAGGGGATGTATTCGATCAGGCTGTTGAGCATAGCTCTTCTGTTTGGATGCATAGTGCTGACGGCCGTGCTGTGCCTGAGTGTGGCAGTGATGAGCTCGGACGAAGCAATTCACAGGATAAGAAATTCCTGGGACAGCTCAGTAAACGACGCTTTCGTTGCTGGCGAGTCCAGTGTGTTGGCGGCGGTAAACCAGAACTTACACATCCTTGGGGATCAAGCACTGCAGTTTTTGGATGCATTCTTCACACGGCACCGGATCGTGGCGCAAACCTCCTTCGAATTCTTCGAAAGAACAGCACCCGGCGATTTGGAACCCTCCTGGGAGACGATATATAGCCATCGTTACACGCTGTGGAACCTCTTCCGTGTGAGCAACCAGGCAGGGCTCACCTCGCTAGGAATTATAACACACGACTACAAAGTTCTTATCATATCAGAGTACTCGACCACCTTGTTTCGTGGTCCCGATGAGTACCACCACCTTTTTTATCTCGTTAACAACGGTACTAGCTATGACAGCCAGGGAACTTTTGGTAGCACGCGTGGGGTTCCTGCCAAGTACCGCCTCATCTCGACTTCTGCTAATGTGCAAACAGGTGACGTGCATGGTTTCCCGCACGACGTGGGAAACCTCTACCTAGGAACCTGCAAGCTGGGGTACACCAGCGCCATTGCCACAAACGGCACAAAACTTGACCGGGCATGCTCAGTCGACATGCTCCCCGCCGCAGATATCCAAGGATCCAACTGGGTCCTGCCTTCCCCCGAGCAGGGCCTCGACGGCATGCGGTGGGCAAACCCCATAAACATAAACCACAACGGCTACAGCGTCATGTTCTTCTACGGCATCTTCGGTCACAGCACGCGGTTCAAGGTGGGGCAGGTGTTCGGGGGCGTGGACTTGAGAAGCCTTAAAAGGTTCGTGAGTGAAATCCAGATAGGCGTTCAACAACAAAAAGCCTCATACGGCAGGCTGTACACAGCGGTGAGGGAGTACTGGCTTGTCGACGTCCCTATGACGCTTATTGCAGTGTCGCATGGGAACGCCACTATAGAAGACCCTGCGAACCCAGGCAGTATAATGTCGCTTGCGCCGCAGAACGCAACAGACGATATTATCGCACGGACAGCGGAAGTTATAGATACAACACTGAATGGGCATGAAGCGCTGCTCGAGACGAAGGAACTCGTGAAGTACACAATCACGACGGACCGATCAGCAGACGGTGAAGCATTCTACGTGAAGGTACGGCGGTTCTACGATGCGTACGGGATCGACTGGTACGTGGTGATCATCCTGGACAGGGAGAACATCTTGGGCAAGATCGAACACGATTTCCTCCTCACAGAGCAGGCCATCAAACAATCGCAGACAGAAGTGGACCACGACCTCAGCAGCACCCGCAAAATCATGTATGTAACAGTTGTGAGCGGTGCCTTAATGATGGTGGTGTTGTGTGTCGTCCTTGTTCTGCGTATCACGGAGCCCCTCTTACGACTTGCAAGGGAAATGGCCCTAGTAGCTGTCATGGACCTGGAGCGTGTGAACATCAAGAAGCGGAGCACCCTCTCAGAAGTCCGTGGCATGCAGGACTCTTTTGCAATGATGATCTCGAACCTTATTGAGTACCGCAATTATATGCCGGCCTCGATTCTCATTAACGAAATCACGAGCGACTCGAGTGAGCAGCGGCTGCAACGGCACGAGTCGGAGGGCTCCAGTTCGAGTCTGGCTGCCGTGAAAACTTCGTTCGTCATGCGCATGGAGTTGAAGGTGAAAACGGTGTGCCTCGCAGCCTTGAACCTACGGAAGTGGTTGTCAGAAAAATCCCCGATCCTGTTTCACAAATCGTATCTAGAGACGGTGCTTGCCGTCACGAGTCTACGCAAAACACTGGTTGACGAGTTCATAGGGGACAGGGTCTTTATGTCGGGGAACGGGGCAAAACATTCAAGTAACCCAGGCAGTGAGATGTGCCATGTGATGCTCAGCGTGGCGGAGCGATGCAAGCAAGTAGGACTGAAGGTGTCGGGCACCGCAACCATCGGAAAAGTTCAATGCGGGAATATCGGCTGTTCGAGGATGAAGAAGTACTCGTTCGTGGGGCCCCTGGCGTCATGGCTACATATATTCGCCCACATCTCACGCCATTTCGACGCATCCCCCCTTATGATTGATGAGGTGCTGTGCGAGTCAGTCGGGCAGACAGCCTTTCAAATCAAGCTTGTGGACAAGGTGACCTATAAGAAGCTCCGTGATAACAGTTTCACCCTTCATCATCTTGTGTCGGGAGGGCAGGAGATCGCTCACAGTGAATGGATGTATTCGTTAGAAGGGAATAAGAAGACGAATCCCCACCGCACCTACAACATCGTGATGAGCGCTGTGATCGAAAATCACTTTGACACGGCTACCAGTCTACTGCTGAACGTAGAGGCATCTGATAGGACCTACTTGCAAAAAATCATCAACGAGAGAAAAAAGGTTTCCACCCGTTTTCTCATGGACCTTGATTCTTTGCAATGAAGGGAATAACCGCCTCTTTTTTTTTTTTTTTTTTTTTTTTTTTTTTTTGGGGTGGTGGGGATAACATGGAAATATAAGAAGTACATCAGATGTGTTGTTCGCTGTTGACCTCCTCGTCGGTCATCACCGGTAGCGCCCGAGTGGAAGAACGTATCGCAGATGCTCAGGGTGACGAACAGGCAGCAAACTGCACGAGCGCAGAATCTTGGTTACCCGGGACGCCCCGGCTAGGGTTGAGCACACCGCATGCATTAAGGACACGACGCGGAACGCAGAAGAAGCTACTGCTCGGCCGAGGAGCGCCCCCTGTAATCAAGTAGGTATTTCGTGCTTCGTTGCACGCTTAACGCCACCTAGTGTTGCAATCAAAGCCCCATTTTTTTTTTCTTTTTTTCTTTGCCACTCCTTGTCTCTCCCGTTGCCTGTTTATACGGACAACGGCTGGAAATGCTGTTTTTTTTTCTACTTATTCTTTTCTTTTTCTGTGATTCCTTTTTTTTGGGGGGGGGGACCAATGTTTCCAACCTCCCTGTGGTGGTTCCTGGTAATTGTGGTTTGGAGAAACACAAGCGAAAGGGAAACTCTCGTTCTAAAGCCGTACACGTGGGGAAACCTGGACGGGGGTGGAGAGCCCACCCTACGCGTGGCGCCAGTTAGCATCGCCCTCAACGGAGAGTCCCTTATCCCATTACATCGAACAAGGAGGTGGCTTCACCAGGTCAGGCAAGTAGCCTCCCCGCGGCATCGTGCCAGTGAAGCAAGCCTCCCACAACTCTCCAGTTGGTGTTTAATTGCTTCTGTGGCCCCTCTCCCTATTTCAATTTCCAAGCTTTCTTTACCTCACCACTTTTACTTTCTACGGGACCACAGGGGACTTGGGAGGCTTCGGGGCGAAGTTTCACAAGGGTGGCCGCTGTGTCACATACTGCATGGCACCACTAAAATCGAGACAACTTTTTTTTGTTTTCTTCTTCGGTGAGGGGGTTCAAAAAAAAAAAAATACAAAAAAAGAAAAAGGCGAAGGAACAAAAAAAAAAAAAATAATAATAATAATAAGAATGCAAGCATCACTGATACTATTTCTAGCAGGGTGTTGCGGTCTCGCTGCTGCGGACGACTGGACCCCGCATTATACAAAACTAGGGAGTTATGACGCGAGAGTATACGAGACAAGCATGTTCTACTGGAAGAAGACAGGGAAGTACGTGTTGCTGGAGAACATCCCTTGCGGCTACTGGGGGCACGCGGGGCAGTGGGAACCGGAGTACAAGAACCACAGCTACTACAGGATCAGGGACTTCGAGACGGGGGCCGTCATGACAAACATCTCAAGCAGCATCGGGATGGGGTTCGGCGCGTCCTTCATTGACTACGACAACCAACGCGCATGGGTGTTCGGGACAAGCTACGACAGGTGCAACAACTCACACAACAGCCCTACAGGCCCACCAGGGGTGTACGCATGGTGGTCCGACGACCTCCTCACATGGAACAGGGCCAAGACCGACGCCAACTGGACACAGTACAACGTCGATGTTGCCAGGGTCTACGGCCAGTCCCCACCTGGCATCCCTACTCATAAGTACGTCATGGCGACCGAGGACGGCTCAGCCTGGCTCATCAACGACTCACCCGATGGAAACCTCACCAAAGGCTGGGTGCTCCTTGACCAGCAAAAGTACAGGGGCGGTGTTGCTGCCTGTCCCTCCGTGCGGTACCTCCCGTCGGATGGGTACTACTACACAGTTTCCGGCGGCCATGTTATTTACATCCAGCGAAGCAAGGACCTTCAGAACTGGGAGAAGGCACCCGCTCCCTTCGTGCAGCCCTCGCCCGGCGATGTTCGTATCCCGCCTTTTGTGGGTTCCATTGCTAACTACGGTGAAAACCCTTCGACATGGGTTTCCATGGCCAACAGGGACAAGTGGGACCACAACAGCAACGATTGCGACCTGTGCTGCGAGTCGTGGGGCGGGGCCAGCGAGGTCCAGGAATCGTGGGTTGTCTATGGTGCGTCCGATCAGGGGTCGAAGGAATGGCAGCAGGGGCCCGAGGGTTTCTCTGCTTTAGGGCATGCAAAGATGCCGCTTGATAAGCTGCTCCAGTCTTATTTTGAGTAGTGCTCCATGCCCCCCCCCCTTTTTTTTTATACGTATTTCTACGTTTCCAGTATGACCCCGACCGTCGTTGTTAATGGAACCAGCATTTTTTTTTTTGTTGATGCACCAAACGTTTCTTTTTCCTTCCCCCCCCCCCCCCCCCCTTCTTCTTTTTTTTTCTTCAAAGAGCGGCGATTGTTGTTGTTTATTTTTTCAAAGTCTTTTTGGTTTTCTTTTTTTTTTTTTTTTTTTTTTTTTTTAATTTCTGCGTAACGATGAAAAGAGAGGGAGGAAAAGAAAGGATAGAACAAAAAAAAAAATGATAAAAAATAGAATTCCTTTTTCTTTTTCTCTTTCTCTATGTGCTTGTTCCTAAGACTATTGAATCAAAATACCCCTTTTTTTTCCTGTTCAAGAAAGAAAATAGACGAAACCCCTTAAGGCAAGTAAATATGCGTGTTTCTTTTTTTTGGCAAGACCACCGTGCTGGTGGTGAATGGGGGCAAGGGGGTCTCACAAAGACCTCCTTTAACTCGTATTTTTCTTTTCTTCGCATCTCTCTCCCCGTTTTTTTCAAGTGATTTTTTTTTTTTTTTTTATATAACTCCAGTCAGATTTTCAAGGGTGGGAGTGAATATAATATTTCACATTATTTCACGCTTCACTTTATTTTCATTGTAGATTTCAGGCTTGTTTTAGGAAGAAAACAGGGGCAGAATGAAAATTACTTTATGAGTGAATAAAAAGTACTTTATATTCACGCTAGCCCTATTTTCACTGCACAGCAAGGGGTCGGGGGCGAAAACACGGAAAAACCCCGCGGGTGATCGGTTAACCCTGGATACTATGAAAAAGGGAGAGAAAGATAAAAAGGGAGGGAAACAAAGCCGCATTATTCAATTTGAGATGTAAACCCGCAACTACTTTCCTTCTCTTTCCCTTCTCTCGTTTGAGACTTACATTGAGTGAAAATCTGTCTTCAGACACCAAATGGAGGGCCACTTACACAGAAATTCTTTAAGAGTCCTCTCCGTTCAAGGTCGAGCATTTATTCCCTTTTTTTTTTTTTCTTCTTTCTTCGGGCGAAAAAAAAAAAAAAAAAAAAGTATAACACAAAACAAAAACAAAAAAAAAAAAAACCAAATGAAACCCTCGATAATTGCGGTGCTTGGCACAACGGTGTTGTGCGGTGTTGTTGGTTCGGCTCCACCTAGCAACCTGCTTCCCCTTGTGGGGCAGGCAACGGGTAGGGTGGCCTACACTTATTCAGTGCAGCAGCACCAGGGCACTGCCTACGTTCTGAACGAGAACGGCGTTGATCTCTACGATGTGACCCAAGAGGCCCCTGTGTACCGCCGCAAGCTAGTAGGGGGGAACCCTCGCTTCGCAGTGGTGGAAGACAACATGCTGTACATCAGCCATCTTGACTCTAGGGTCTTCTTCGGGTACAGCCTGACTGATCCCGCCAACCCCACAATGCACAGCATGGCTCGTTGCCCCGGACAGACAAAGCCAGGCCTTTTCTTCAACTTCCTAGTGACGGCCACCTCTGGGCACATCATCACAGGATGCGGGGACAACGAACACTTCCGTCTTATGTTCCTTGCAAAGGGCTCGTTAGTGGAAACAGGCCACCTTGACATCCCATACAACGGCCCTGGGCGTGTCAGCTCGATGACCCACCACAACGGTGTCCTGTACGTGAGGGAGAACCCCAACAAGGTGCACGTCATCGACATCACGGACCCTGCGCACCCTTCGAAGACTAGCACGTGGGAGCTTCCTGAACACCTTGACATCAACCACATTACGTACCACGACGGTGTGCTCTACGCGACTGAGGACCTTCACGACATGCTGTACAAGTACGATGCTGCGACAGGTGCCCGCCAGGCGATCGAGCTGCCTGCTGAATTTACCGCACGCTGCTCCGCTGCAAGGTACGTCGCGGTGCACACTTCGCGTGTCTATGTCTCGTGTTTTTCGGGCGGGCTCTTCGTCCTCGAGCAGCCCACCGCCGACACCTACACCCTCGCCTACCACGACCCCACCCTTCAGCGTGCCCTCGGGCTTTACTTCAGCGACGCACAGCTCTACGCAGCAGGCTACCTTACGTGGCGTATCTACAACGTTCCTTTGTTCCAGCCTGGTGAGTCCGCTGAGCCCACCGCAGTGCCCACCCTTGCCCCGACCCCGGCCCCTGTCTTCAAGCAGCACCTCGGGTGCTTCAAAACCATGCACAGATTCCTTCCCAAGCGCGTGTACCACGGTGACAGCAACACCCCCTCAGAGTGCGCTAACCTGTGCACCGCAGCAGGACACGCCTACGCTGGTGTGGAGTACGGCAAGGAGTGCTGGTGTGGCAGCAGCGTTGAAGGGTCGAAGAAAACGGTGAGCACGGACTGCAACGTACCGTGCACAGGAGACGACACTGAAATGTGCGGCGGTGGGCACAGAATGAACCTGTACAGCTTGGTGGCGAAGGACCCGCAGCAGACACCATCACGTCTGGGGTGCTTCGAGGTGGACGGGTGGCACAGGGCCCTGCACACACTGGCATACGTAAGCCAAGGGAACACAATGGAGGAGTGCACCTCTGCATGCCAGTGGAACGGGTTCAAGTACGCAGGGCTCGAGGCAGGCGATGAGTGCTGGTGCGGGAACAACGTACAATATGCCAGCCGCACTATCACAGCGAAATGTGACACCCCGTGCCCAGGGGACGGGAACCAATGGTGTGGTGATGGATACAAGAGCCTTGTGTACATCCTGGACGGCTCGGTGTACACACCACCTACCGCGACCTACCAAGGGTGCTACACGGACAGCAAGCATTTCCGTGCACTTCCTGAATACGCGTATTCCTCTGATTCCAACACCATTGAGGAGTGCACCGGCGTGTGCTACCACAATGGGTACGCCTACGCAGGGGTGCAGTATGGGGAACAGTGTTGGTGCGGGAACCGTAAGAAGCACAGGAAGACATCTGAGTCGCAGTGTGCTACCCCCTGTACGGGGGACAGCACACAAACGTGTGGTGGATCTAGGAAGAACTCGCTGTACAAGCTGGGGTAATGATGAGGTTTTGCCGTTTTTTTTTTTTTTTTTTTATCTTTTTTATATACCCATTGTAGATCTTCTCTTTTCCTTCTCCCCCCCCCCTTTTTTTTCTTCTTCTTTTTTTTTTTCCCCCGCATAATCGATATCATATTGTCGGTGCATTGAAAAAAAAAAAAAAAAAAACGAAAGAAATTCTATTTCCCCCCCCCAAAAAAAAAGAAAAGTTTCTGTTATTTATTTTATATTGAAAAGTTTAAGCTCGTTCTCCTCCCCCTTGTGCACCCTAGATATAAAATTGCAGCAGAACAAATGCAAACCATATTTTCTTTTAAAAAAAAAAAAAAATCAACAACACACAAAAGCTACAGAATACTAGGTTTCCCCCTTCTCTCTGCCCCAAATAGGATCCTCAGATGCGGGTATTCAGGTTACTTTTATTTTTTATTTCATAATTATTCCCGAGGCGACAGTTAGGAGCTGGCGCTTTAGCAGGTGCCGTCTCCTTTCTTTTTCGTTTTTTTTTTTTTTTTTCTTTTTTCCCCTAAGAAAAAAAAAAAAAAAGGAAAAAAAAAAAAAATGTTGGTCAGTAAATTCGCCATTCCATTTCCCCCGCCGCCTCCCTCTTCCACGCTCACAACATGCCTTCTTGTTTGCTGCAAATAAAGCTTGCAATGGGCCGGGTAGCGGCTGGGATACCTTCGCATTTTCTTTTACTTAAATTACTCATCTCTGTGGCCAAAAAAAAAAAAAAAAAAAGATGAAGGCGTGGTCCCCCAATTTTCCCCCCTCTTTTTTTTTTTCCCCTCCCTCTTCTCACGGTAACAAAAGTCTTTTTTCTTGTAGTGTTTTTTTTTTTTTTTTTTTTTTTTTTCCATGCACCCCTCTCCATTCTTCTTGTAAGAAAGATTGGTGAGGGGGAGGACGGAGAGAATGAGTTACCGGAGGGGGGGGGGAAAAATTCTCCCCACCCCTTTTTCCTCCCTTCTGTTCTTTCCCCTCCGTTCCTGAGGTGAAATTGAAAAAAAAAAAAAGGGAGGGGATGGTGTGGGGGTGGGGGGGAAGGGGGTGTGAACCACGGCGTAAATTTCTTTTGAGTTTTTTTTTTTCTTTTTTTTTTTTCATTTGCTTTTTCCCCATTTCCCCCCACAAACTGTAGAAGCTCTTTGATAGTAGTGGTGACGATTCTCGAACTTGTGTAGGAGGGTTGGTAGGCCCAGCTCTTCTTCACTTGTCCCCTGTAGCTTAACCCACTTATATTCTGTGCAAGGGCACGAAAAGAAAATGAAGAAGAAAAAAAGAAGGAGGAAACAAAAAATGAGAGAGAAAAAAAAAGAAGGCTGCCTCAAAACTATGGGTCGAGAGTAAAGTGACATGAACAATATCTTTCTAACATTCCCCTGGTGCATGCCTTTCTTTTCTTTTTTTTATTTTATTTTGGTTTTCTCCTGTCTATTCCCACCTCCCCTCCTTTTTAACTTATGCTTGTCATCACATACTGCTTCTGATCTAGTACTGGAAAGGGAAGGAAATGAAGGGGGGGGGAAGAGGGAGAAATTTTTATTCTTTCTCCATTCTCTTTTTCCTTCCTTTTTCCTTTTCACCCTTCTTTATGAATTTGCGTTCAGACAGTACCGATTTTTTTTTTCTTCTTTTACTATTATTTTTCTCTCTTTACCCTTCCCCCCACCCCTTCTTACAATCCAATGGGTTTCTCTTGACCCCCCCCCCCCCCCTCCCTCCCTTCTTCCCCTATATTTCTCCTCCCTTCGAGGGTACCCTTCCACGTGTAGGGCTTCCTTGCGCTTTTGCTTTTATTTATTATTACTCGTGTATTTAAGCAAGTCTTTTTTTTTTTTTTTTTTCATTTCTTGTTCACAAGAGAAATGATTGCAGGCAGCAGCAGTTCTCATGCACTTTCGGCGTCCTCCTCCTCTTCAGCCCCTTTTAAAGAGAGAGAGAGAGAGAGAGAGAGAGAGAGAGAGAGACCCTTTCCTGCTAGCACCGTGGGCGCCGAATGGGTTGTGTGGACACAGGGTCTAGTTTTCTTCTTCCACAGGTTTACCCCTCTTTTTGATTGTAAAATTAATATGATACACAATAGAAGCTTCCTCTTGCTCTCACTAGCAGTGTGGGGACTATCAGCAGACCCCTGCTTCAAAGTAGAGTGCCCAAAAGGGAAAGTGTGCAGTCCATTATCCAATACCACTTACAGTTGTGTGGATGGCACCGCTGACCCTTGCAAGGATTGGCAGTGCATGCCCAACCAACACTGTGAAGTAGGCCCCAAAGGAATCGAACCCATTTGTGTGAGCAACAAGATGAACTCGTGTGACGGCTACCAATGCGACACTGACTCCCACTGTGTTGTGGACACTTGGGGGAAACCTTCTTGCGAGAAGAACACTGGCAACCCTTGTTCCAAAATCAACTGTCCATGGGGCACTGTCTGTGAGGTGGACAACTTCAATGGCACCAAGTGTGTGAATGTGACAACGAACCCCTGTGACGGCTACCAATGCGCGAAAGGTGAGCACTGCGAGATCAACCAGTGGAACAAGCCAGAGTGTGTTGGTGATGCAAACGAATGCCAAGGTGTACAGTGCCCTGTTGGAACCCACTGCGAGATCGACTTCTGGAACGGCAAGAAGTGTGTCAATGACACTGTTGACCCTTGCAAGGAATGGCAGTGCATGCCTTTCCAGCACTGTGAAGTAAGCCCCAACAAGATCGAACCCATTTGTGTGAGCAACAAGATGAACTCGTGTGACGGCTACCAATGCGACACTGACTCCCACTGCGTTGTGGACACTTGGGGGAAACCTTCTTGCGAGAAGAACACTGGCAACCCTTGTTCCAAAATCAACTGTCCATGGGGCACTGTCTGTGAGGCTGACAACTTCAATGGCACCAAGTGTGTGAATGTGACAACGAACCCCTGTGACGGCTACCAATGCACGAAAGGTGAACACTGCGAAATCAACCAGTGGAACAAGCCAGAGTGTGTTGGTGATGCAAACGAATGCCAAGGTGTGCAGTGCCCTTCCGGAACCCACTGCGAGATCGACTTCTGGAACGGCAAGAAGTGTGTCAATGACACTGTTGACCCTTGCAAGGAATGGCAGTGCATGCCTTTCCAGCACTGTGAAGTAGGCCCCAACAGGATCGAACCCATTTGTGTGAGCAACAAGATGAACTCGTGTGACGGCTACCAATGCGACACTGACTCCCACTGTGTTGTGAACACTTGGGGGAAACCTTCTTGCGAGAAGAACACTGGCAACCCTTGTTCCAAAATCAACTGTCCATGGGGCACTGTCTGTGAGGTGGACAACTTCAATGGCACCAAGTGTGTGAATGTGACGACGAACCCTTGTGACGGCTACCAATGCGCGAAAAATGAACACTGCGAAATCAACCAGTGGAACAAGCCAGAGTGTGTTGGTGATGCAAACGAATGCCAAGGTGTGCAGTGCCCTTCTGGAACCCACTGCGAGATCGACTTCTGGAACGGCAAGAAGTGTGTCAATGACACTGTTGACCCTTGCAAGGAATGGCAGTGTATGCCCGACCAGCACTGTGAAGTAAGCCCCAACAAGATCGAACCCATTTGTGTGAGCAACAAGATGAACTCGTGTGACGGCTACCAATGCGACACTGACTCCCACTGTGTTGTGAACACTTGGGGGAAACCCTCTTGCGAGAAGAACACTGGCAACCCTTGTTCCAAGGTAACTTGTCCATGGGGCACTGTTTGTGAGGTGGACAACTTCAATGGCACCAAGTGTGTGAATGTGACAACGAACCCCTGTGACGGTTACCAATGCACGAAAGGTGAGCACTGCGAGATCAACCAGTGGAACAAGCCAGAGTGTGTTGGTGATGCAAACGAATGCCAAGGTGTGCAGTGCCCTGTTGGAACCCACTGCGAGATCGACTACTGGAACGGCAAGAAGTGTGTCAATGACACTGTTGACCCTTGCAAGGAATGGCAGTGCATGCCTTTCCAGCACTGTGAAGTAAGCCCCAACAAGATCGAACCCATTTGTGTGAGCAACAAGATGAACTCGTGTGACGGCTACCAATGCGACACTGACTCCCACTGTGTTGTGGACACTTGGGGGAAACCCTCTTGCGAGAAGAACACTGGCAACCCTTGTTCCAAGGTTACCTGTCCATGGGGCACTGTTTGTGAGGTGGACAACTTCAATGGCACCAAGTGTGTGAATGTGACAACGAACCCCTGTGACGGCTACCAATGCGCGAAAAATGAACACTGCGAAATCAACCAGTGGAACAAGCCAGAGTGTGTTGGTGATGCAAACGAATGCCAAGGTGTGCAGTGCCCTTCTGGAACCCACTGCGAGATCGACTTCTGGAACGGCAAGAAGTGTGTCAATGACACTGTTGACCCTTGCAAGGAATGGCAGTGTATGCCCGACCAGCACTGTGAAGTAAGCCCCAACAAGATCGAACCCATTTGTGTGAGCAACAAGATGAACTCGTGTGACGGCTACCAATGCGACACTGACTCCCACTGTGTTGTGAACACTTGGGGGAAACCCTCTTGCGAGAAGAACACTGGCAACCCTTGTTCCAAAATCAACTGTCCATGGGGCACTGTCTGTGAGGTGGACAACTTCAACGGCGCCAAGTGTGTGAATGTGACAACGAACCCCTGTGACGGCTACCAATGCGCGAAAAATGAACACTGCGAGATCAACCAGTGGAACAAGCCAGAGTGTGTTGGTGATGCAAACGAATGCCAAGGTGTGCAGTGCCCTTCTGGAACCCACTGCGAGATCGACTACTGGAACGGCAAGAAGTGTGTCAATGACACTGTTGACCCTTGCAAGGAATGGCAGTGCATGCCCGACCAGCACTGTGTTGTGGGCCCCAACAAGATCGAACCCATTTGTGTGAGCAACAAGATGAACTCGTGTGACGGCTACCAATGCGACACTGACTCCCACTGTGTTGTGGACACTTGGGGGAAACCCTCTTGCGAGAAGAACACTGGCAACCCTTGTTCCAAGGTTACCTGTCCATGGGGCACTGTTTGTGAGGTGGACAACTTCAATGGCACCAAGTGTGTGAATGTGACAACGAACCCCTGTGACGGCTACCAATGCACGAAAGGTGAGCACTGCGAGATCAACCAGTGGAACAAGCCAGAGTGTGTTGGTGATGCAAACGAATGCCAAGGTGTGCAGTGCCCTTCCGGAACCCACTGCGAGATCGACTACTGGAACGGCAAGAAGTGTGTCAATGACACTGTTGACCCTTGCAAGGAATGGCAGTGTATGCCCGACCAGCACTGTGAAGTAAGCCCCAACAAGATCGAACCCATTTGTGTGAGCAACAAGATGAACTCGTGTGACGGCTACCAATGCGACACTGACTCCCACTGTGTTGTGGACACTTGGGGGAAACCTTCTTGCGAGAAGAACACTGGCAACCCTTGTTCCAAAATCAACTGTCCATGGGGCACTGTCTGTGAGGTGGACAACTTCAATGGCACCAAGTGTGTGAATGTGACAACGAACCCCTGTGACGGCTACCAATGCGCGAAAAATGAACACTGCGAGATCAACCAGTGGAACAAGCCAGAGTGTGTTGGTGATGCAAACGAATGCCAAGGTGTACAGTGCCCTTCCGGAACCCACTGCGAGATCGACTACTGGAACGGCAAGAAGTGTGTCAATGACACTGTTGACCCTTGCAAGGAATGGCAGTGTATGCCCGACCAGCACTGTGTTGTGGGCCCCAACAAGATCGAACCCATTTGTGTGAGCAACAAGATGAACTCGTGTGACGGCTACCAATGCGACACTGACTCCCACTGCGTTGTGGACACTTGGGGGAAACCCTCTTGCGAGAAGAACACTGGCAACCCTTGTTCCAAAATCAACTGTCCATGGGGCACTGTCTGTGAGGCTGACAACTTCAACGGCGCCAAGTGTGTGAATGTGACAACGAACCCTTGTGACGGCTACCAATGCGCGAAAAATGAACACTGCGAGATCAACCAGTGGAACAAGCCAGAGTGTGTTGGTGATGCAAACGAATGCCAAGGTGTGCAGTGCCCTGTTGGAACCCACTGCGAGATCGACTATTCTAACGGCAAGAAGTGTGTCAATGACACTGTTGACCCTTGCAAGGAATGGCAGTGTAAAAGCGGGACCTATTGTGTAGTGGGTCGTGAAGGTAACCCGACATGCGTGGAGGAGAACAACAACGGCTGTGTAGGGTACCAGTGCCCGGAGAAGATGCACTGTAAAATCGATCTCTACGGGCTACCGCAGTGCAGAAACGACAGCGTGAACCCTTGCGAGAATGTTAAGTGTGCAGCGACTGAGCATTGCCATGCCGACCCTTGGGGGAAGACATCATGTGTGGCAGACAGCGTAGACCCGTGCAAGGAAGTCAAATGCCAATTTGGTAAAAGATGCGTCGCTGACAGCTGGGGCAGTGTAACATGTGTTAGCGAGGACAACAACAACAACCTGTGCAAGAACGTGAAATGCAAACAAGGTGAATCTTGCGAGATAAATGGGTGGAACGAGACCTCATGCGTCGCGACTAAAGGCAAGTGTACTGGTGTGAAATGCTCATCTGGTTCTCACTGCACCATAGACAATGGTATAGGGAAATGCGTGGAGGCTACAATTGTTTGCAAGAACCTTAATTGTTCCGTGGGAACCCACTGCCACATCAATGAGGACTCGTCAGCGGTTTGCCACAAAGATGAAGCTACTTGTGAAAATGTAAGATGTACAGGGATGCAGATATGCGCTGTTTCTGGTAGAAGTGCTGATTGTTTCACACCCTGTAACGGGCATTGTAATCAAGGGGAAAGCTGCCTTGTGACAAACGACGTGCCAAGGTGTCTTAAAGCCGCTCCGAAACCCGCAGATGGGAAGAGCGGAAGCTCGGAAAGCAAGCTGTGGATTTACATTGCTATCGGGCTTGGTGTTCTTGCTGTCGTCGGGATTGCCGTTGCTGTGTATTATGCTAGGCGGGTGAAGAAGATAGAAGGTGATTTTGTGGATGTTGGCATGAAAGACTTTCTGGTAGAAGGCGAGAATATCAACGGGGAGAATGATATCCTTGATGGTACAATTGAGTACGATGCCGCTTGCTAATTATACATTTTTTTTTTTTTTTTTTTTTTAATTTTTGTTTTCAAGAATTGAGTAATTCAAGCCAGAACTTTGCTTTTTATTTTTTTTCCCTCTTTTTTTTTTCTTTTTTTTTTTCTTATTTTTTTTGTTTCCCCTTTCTATTCTGAAAATACTCGTTTGGAACGGGGGAAAAAAAAAAAAAAAAAAAATACAAAAAAAGAAAAGGGAAAGAAAAAAGTTATTACTATTAAGCCCCCACCTCCCCCCCTCCCGATTCCGAAAAAAAAAAAAAAGGAAAGAGAAAAAGAAAAGAAACAGAGAAAAAAAAAAGTTTTTTTTTATTGTACATTTTAGTCGAGAAATGGTTCTCTTTTTTTTGATGTGAAAAAGTCATTTTTTTTACAAAATTAAAAAAAAAAAGTCGTTTCTCTTAACCAGCAGCTAGTAAGCTGAATGAAAAAAGAAAAAAAAAAGAATTAAAAAAAAAAATAATTGTCACCGACGGCAAGTTTGCGGTTGAGAGGATTTCCCTTTTGGTTTACATCTAAACCACTTTTTGAGCAATACACCTTCTTATTTCCGTCGGTCTGGCTAGACCAAGAGGAGGTGGAATTCAAAAAAGGAAAAAAAAATTTTTTTTTTATTTCTGACAGAGAGTGAAACCTCCATTTCTTTCAGGACTACGATGCCTGTGGAAAGGAATGCAGCAAGCAAAAGGAGGTTTAGGTGTAAACCAAAAAAAAAAAAAAGTTCCCCCCCCTTTTTGTTTTTGTCGTTTTTCTGATTTTTTCCCCCCCCCCTTTTGGGGCAGGTGGCGAGAATATGGGTGGTTTCACATTGACCTCCTTTGACTCATTTTTTTTTTTTTTGTAATGCTTCGAATGGTGAGGGGAAATCGGGGGAAAGTCTCAAATCCCCCCCCTCCCCTCCCTAGAGAGCATTACATTCTTCCCCTCCCTCTTAATCAACAGCATTATCGAATGATATGGAATTGAAGAAAAATGTCCGCTAAAAAAAATTGATACAAAAAAAAAAAAAAAAGCGGATTAACCTATTTGGGTTTTGCTTCTTCCTTCTTACTGTTCCTCCCCCCCCCCTATTTTTTCTTTAGCTCTCCTGGGATAGGGTGTTTGTTTACTCTCAGCTGTGGGAGGAGAAGAAGCAGAAGAAAAAAAAAAGGGCGAAGCTACTTGCTACAATAAATGGGGGGAAAAAAACGGAAATCCTAAAGAAAGATAATCAAACTCTTTTTTTTTTTTTTTTTTTTTTTTTTTTTTTTTTCTAAATCTCCCCCCCTTTTTTTTTGAATTTGTTTTTCTTTAATTAGAAAAATAATTTTAAAAAAAAAAAAAAAAAAAAAAAAAACAGAATTGAATTTAACCATTAAAGGACTGGGTTTGGCCAAAAAAGATGCTCCTAGCTTATGGCGGGAGAACGAGTGAATCAATGCCCAGCTTTTTTTGTTTGTTCTTCGCACAAAAAATGTATTCAGATAATAATAAAAAAAAAAAATTGCGGAACATTGGGTCTTAGTAAGTGTCTCATAGAAAATATAATTTTTCTTAAGGCACACATATCCTTTAATGGTTTAAAAAAAAAAATAATAAACCGAACATTTAATTTTCATGAGGTGGAAGAAAAAAAAAAGAAACAAATTCTTTTTAAAAAAAAGGGGGGGCTTCTTTATGTTCTTCTCTCTATCTCTTTTTTTTCTTTTCCTTTTTTTTTTTTTTTTTTTTTTTTTTTTTTTTTTTTACATTTCTATTCCCCAACGAAAGCTAACCTCTCTACTGGTTCTTAGTTCATTTCTACCGAAAAAAAATGCTAAAAAATTTCACTTAGTACCCTAACAGATAACTTAAAAAGAAAAAAAAAGGGGGGAAGATTGAAAAAAAAAAAAGGAAAAAAAAAATATTTTTCGCGTCATAGACTATTTCCCGTAAATGTGGCCTTTCTAGCTTTCAATGCCCCCACCATTCTATTATAGGCAGGTGCGTTGTTTGCTGGATTGGCCCACAAAAAGAAAAAAAAAAAAAAAAAAAAAAAAAAAAAAAAAACCTCCCTTTTTTTCCCCCCCCTCACCTAATATCTTATTTTGGAACTCAATACGGAACTCAGAAAAAAAAAAGTTTATTCTTTTAACCATTAAAGGACGAAGCGCTAGATATCTAGCGATCAAAAAATTAAAATTTTTGTATAGGCATTTTAAGTACCATAGACCCTTACCCTTGCACAGAATGACCTAGTTCCGCGATTTCTTTTCAATCGAAAATCACTTTTGGCCCCTAGATTAACCTCCAAAAACACCCTCGAAACCAGTTTTTGGTGGCACGAAAGCTCAGATGAGCAGTACTGATTCAGACGAGTTCGGGAGTGCCAAAGGGGACATTCTCACTGACGATGGGACCTCACCTAGCGCCAGTAGTGACGAGAAGAGTGAAAATATGCCCTGGGAGAGCGATATTACGCAGGTTACGCGTAAGAAGTGACAGGACACAGGGGGGGGCAGAAATCACCCTTTTCCCACATGAGTGCATCAAGGATTTCCAAACTGTTCATCTCAATGGGGTTTGTGAAATCTCTTTGCACCGTTTGCAAGTACCACAACCCTGACTTTGACTTCACTGTGGACGATATCTATCAGTTTGTGGCCTTGTGGGTGCTCATGGACATCATCCGCAAGGCTGGCATAAAAGATTACTGGCCGACCATTTGTGCCCTCGCCACACCTTTTTTTGGCAAGTGTAATGAAACGTTACTGCTTTTTGCGCTTACAGCGGTCGTTGCATTTTGGAGGGGTGAAGAGACAGACAGGTTGCAAAAAATAAGATTCTTGCTCCCCTACCTGTCTGCAACACTATTCCCCCGGAGAATCGATCATTGATGAGAGTATGATCAAGTCACACGGTAGGCATCGCTTCAGAGTATTCCAGCCTGCAAAGAGGACAGGTGAGGCTGTGCACCGGACAGGATCTGACACAGGGTCGTGTTCAACTTGTCGATCTACTGTCCGCAGTGCTAATACCATTGTAAAAGCGTGAAAAAGCAATCAAACACAGCACTGTGGACCCCGATGTGAGGTATCTCAGCACTTGGCATATTACCTTCCCATTTGGTGAAGGATCGAGGTCATTGTAGGGGGGTGCTGGTGTTTGGGAGCCCTGACTCGCGTGCAGGATTGGCGTACCACGTGATCACTGCAGAAGCACCAATGCTTATGATGCCAAAAAAGGACAACATGGCAACCAGAATGTCTCGGCGGCGGAGCTCTACTTCGAGCTTCTTGTCGACAATGAAAGCTCTTACAACGTTCTCCCGTATCTCCTGCGGTGCCTTCAATGGCGTCTTGCTTGACATGAAGTGAACGTCGTGCTCAGTCTGAAAGCGCACCCCACGTGACTTGTCGATGCCACTATTCGTGTCCACCTGGTGGATGGCTCGGCATCGATAGCGTTCCCCTTGTACCCCGGCATCGATAACTTCTATACTGGCGTTACTCTTGTACAACAGATGTGGGAATCGGGTTTGTGGTGGAAACAATCCGAGGAAAGTCCAGTCAATGGTGGTAACAATCCGAAGAAAACCGACAGAATGTACCTAATCTTGCTCCAGTGAAGAAGCAAGTAGGCCCAGGCAGACCCAAAAACGGGTTCGCGATGAGCGACAACAGCTTTTCGACTGTTATGCGCCAGTCCGGAAACAACCGCCCAGCAAGCACCCGTTCTGAAATGGGGACCGAGGGGCCCAGGGAAGATGCCAGGCGCGACTTCACCAAAGGTCACTGGTCCAAAAAACTGGATGCAGCAAGACAATGCACACACCACATGCGTGTTTTGGGGGTCCGGGTGCAAACTATCTTCATCTGCAAGGCTTGTAACGTGCATCTGTGCCCAGCTTGCTTTGCGGACTATCACGAACCAGTGGTTTACCCACCCCAATCTACCCCCTCTGGAGGCCCGGCCACACCGAAGAAACGCCTAAGGTACCAGCGTCTCCAAACACATACCCTTCTCCCCAGGTCGTCATCTGAGCCAAGTCCCAAAAGCAAAACCCCCCCTAGCACTCCGAGGCCCAAGCGAAAAAAGTAAGGGAGTGTCTAACCTATGGGTGGGTTTTTACAATAAATTTCACTTCAATTCCTTATTCTATTCACTTCCCAGGGCCTTTGAGGGGCGTCTGGGGGTGTTTTTTGTCCCTCCTGGGTGATGTATTTTCTTTTACACAAGCGTCGTTCTATGGTTGCATGCTCGAGGATGTTTTAATTTTAGAAAATAAAAAAGTCGATGGTGACCTTTTTTTTGCCCAAAAACCCCCGTCCTTTAATGGTTAATTTTTTTTATATTAGTTATTCGGGCTTTTAAAAAAAAATTAGACATCTAGTACATAATATGTGTTGTTTGTCAGCCATGATCCTTGGGCTGAATTTTGCGCCGAGTTCAGTCAGCTCCAGGCGATTACTAAGGTTCATAACTTTTTTTTTTCTTTTTTTTTTTTTTTTTTCTTTTTAGTTTCTGCTAGCAAGCAACAACTCGACTTCTTACATTAAAAAAAAAAAAAAATAAATAAATAAATAAATAAGAAGGTTCCGAAAGTTACATATTTCTCAGCTAACTTGTGCTCCCATCAGCGGAGTGCTCCTTGTTTCCTTCCCCTTTCTTTATATTTACTTTACATTTGCTTTCTGCATCACTCTTTCTTCCACTAGCTCAACAACACGTAAAATGATCATTCGCTTCTAATGGCATCTCGCTCTTTACAGTTACAGCAAAGCTGCCAACTTCGTATTTATAAATAACACAGAAGTGTGTCCTAGTTATGGATGAGTGCTTGACGCGAGGAACTTTGCGGGTTGGAATAAATATTCAGATATCAACAACGCTGTACTCTCTGGCCCAAGGTCCCAGTCCCTGTGCGAATATGACGTGTCCGGGGACCTTGCAGTGCAGGACGAGTGGCAGCAGTGACCTCCCTTGAGTGTGCGGAGCCCCATCCCTGCACATATCTATCTTGCATAATTCGTCGCATCCTGCTTCTTCGTTCTGGTGTGCTTCCTTATGGTTGAACGCCTGTAGATATTTGCAAAGACGTTGGCGTTTAGTATCCATCTTTCTCTCGCCAATAAAACTAAGGGGGTGGTGGTGGTATGGGCAATGCTCCCTCCGAACCAACCACAAAAGATGTGCGCACAGTGATTCTGGGTCTGGATGCCAGTGGGAAGACATCACTGTTGTACAAGTTAAAGCTGGGCGAAGTTGTTCATGCAATACCTCAAGTCGGCTTCAACGTAGAGACAATAGAACACGGTGGGGTGAGCTTTACCATGTGGGACGTTGGCGGGCAGGACAAACTACGACCTTTGTGGAGACACTATTTCCTCAACACAGACTATATCATATTCGTAGTGGACTCGACAGACGTGGAAAGGGTGTACGAGGCGCGACACGAATTGCACAAGATGTTTGTTGACGATAATCTTCGGGATGCAGGACTCTTAGTCTTTGCGAACAAGCAAGACCTCCCGGACGCCATGCGCTCCACAGAGATCTCTGACATCCTCGGCCTCTCTCACTTAGGCAGCCGTGATTGGTTCATACAAGTATGAAGCCCTTAAGAAATGCCATAATATGAAACACCAGCCCTCGAACACGATGACAGGAGACGGACTCTACGAAGGCCTTGACTGGATCGTTACCATGAACCAACGGCGCACAGGAGGGCAAGGGAACACAACCTGACACACTTCTGGTTTTTTTTTTTTTTTTTTTTTTTTTTTTTTTTTTTTTCCCGGTCTTTTCTCCGTCATAGAAAGCCCAGTGCCGGCATGGGAGGAAGGATGAAATATGGAAAACAAAATTTATTGGGAAAAAAGCACCCACCGTTTCCTTAAACCTAAAAAAATTTTTTTCCCCACCAAGTGCGGTAACCACAACTTATTTTCTTACTGTAACTACCAAGTTTTTTCCCGATTAGGGTTTATCATAAAATGTAGTATGAGGTGCAAAAATAATGCATGGAGGCATGGCAAAATTATTATTCACCCCCCTCCATTGCCATCAAACTTGTTGCTGCTTTTCTTCTTTCGTCGTTATGGTGTCTCTCTGCTTTCTTCTCGGCGGCGGCGTTTCTTCACTCAACACAGGTGGAATGAACAGAAACGTTGGGTGTCCCACCAGACACAGGCGTCGGTGCTTTTTGTCATCTTATTCCATACATCAACGCGATTTCCGGCAAATAGAATCTGAATATTTTATTTTCACACTCACCAATGATTCGCTCAATAGGAGCAATACCTCCCTGGGGGCTTTCCGCCGGAGGTTCCAGCCAAAGAAGGACATCCAGCTGGAAGGTAGGCCCCCGTTTTTCTCTCACTTGACTGAGGGAATAATGTAATTCAGCCCTCTTCGGCTGTCCCAAAGCAGAGCACGGGTTGGTGGGGGACCAGGGCTCCTCCTGCTTGCAGAAGCCTGGTCCTTTGCCCTCCCTATTTCCCCATGGTTTCCCTTCACCTTTTTTTCCCCTTTTCTCAGGTGTTGCTCTCCATGGCGGCCCTGCATTGGTATTTTGAAAAAAAAAAAAAAAAAATACACGAAACGTTTTCTCTCACTTGACTGAGGGAATAATGTAATTCAGCCCTCTTTTATAAAAAAAAAAGGTAGGGAAGGCTTAAAAAAAAAAAAAAAAAAAAAAAAAAAAAATGTCAAGTGACAAAATGACGAAGCCGAGCAAGGCGGGCGCCTCCAAGGGGCCCCTACCGGACGGGAGCGAGCCCGACCAAGACCCGCCGCAGCTAGTGCTGCAAACCACCGAGGTGGTGATCAGAAAGACCCCCCCCGAGACGACCCCCAAGACGAAGCCCACCCGGAAGCACTACGACGCAGTCGTAGCCCCGCTTGCCCCCAAGCCCACGTGGGCGGCCTTCATTGCGCAGGCTGGACTGGGGAAGTCGATGAGGTTCGACGGTGTCCTAGGCACCATCGTAACCACAGGGACTCCCCCTCTTCAGTCCTACTCAGTGAGGGACGGAGACACTACCCATAAGGTGGTGTTCGAGGAGCAGAAGGGATCCTTTAAAAGGAAACTACCGGGTGGGTCTCGTAGAGGGACCAAAATAGACTTCCGCAGGGAGTTCGGGGGGGCGAGCTGGTCGCAGGTGTGGGAGCTGGCCGACGAGAAGGAGGGGAGGAAGAAGAAGGCGAGAGAGGAGAAGGGGGCCAAAGCCGCAAAAAGGAAGGCCGAGGCCAGGGAAAGAGAGGAGAAGCTGGAGGCGAGGATCCAGGCGCTGGAGAGCGCCGAGAAGGAAGAGGGAGGCGGGATGGAGGACGACTGGGGCTGGAGGGAAGCCATGGACAGGCGGATTGCCGAGTTGGAGCAGGCGAGGGAACAGGCCGGGCTGTGGGAGAAGGCGTGCGAGAGGAAGGTGGAAGAGGTGGAGATGAGAAGGGTGCGTACGGACGAGAGGACTGAGGAGCTGAACAGGAGGGTGGGCCTGGTGGAGGGCGAGCTTGGTGGCCTGAGGGGGGAGATTTCTTCCTTGAAGGCGTCATCGGAGAGGACGGAGCGGTCGGTGGAGGAGCTGAAGCAAGGGATGAACAGATTACTCATCCACTTGACTACAGGAGCCCCCCCACCAGGAACCTCCGAGGAGGCAGACGGGTCCCCAGAACAGAGGGGACACGTGCCGTCCACCGATGGCGCTGACGAGGGGACTGACACCCCAGACTGCCCCAGGCACGCTGCGACACCGGAGAGAAAGGGTACCGTAGCACCTTTATGCTACGACACCCCCCCACCAGCCGAAAGGCTCGTAGGAGTTGCCACAACAAGGCAGACAACCCTACACACCACCCCCTCGCAGACAACGCCCCTGCACAAGGTGAACCCTCCCGTAAAAAGGAAGGTTGAAGGCCAGTACTAAGGGCCGTGCAATCTCATTCAACACCCCTTTCACCCCCTTTCCCACACCGTCTCTCACTCCCTGTCCCTACTCCCAAACCCCCAACACTACACCCCATCTAAACGAAGATGAAGTACTACCCAGCCTCTCAAGCCCTGGAAGCTGGGGTGACCGCAAAGGCAGCACATCATCACCACATCACCATCCCTCATCTTTCCCTCTCTCCACGCACAATTCCTCCCCAAACAAGCACTCACAAACTCCCGTCACCGGTGACGAAGTATTACCCAGTATCCAAAGGCCTGGACCTAGGGGTGACCACACAGGCAATCTTCACATTCGCAGAAATCCCGCAGCCAGCGGTCCGCACGGAAAACACTTACTGAGCTGCGGGGACATAGAAGCGAACCCCGGTCCAACCACCGAAAAGACAACAAGAGTTGAACACTCTCTCCCTCCCGTCCCCTCTACTTCCTCTCTCTCACAGGCACACTCCAACACAACACCACCACCCAACAACATCAACGTACTGTCTCTCAATGTCAGATCCCTAACGGTGAGCACCACAGCGCAGCTGCTGAAGGGCATTGAGACACACAACATCGACGTGCTCCTACTCCAAGAGACTTTCCTGAGGCCGTCGAAAGATATAACCGGAGTCTTCACTGGGTTCAAGGCATACCGCCGAGACCGAACACGACCGGTGAAAAGAGGAAAGCAAATCAGCGGAGGGGGTCTCGTCACACTGGTCAGAGAATCGATACCGTCGAAACAGATCGAAGTTCTTCAGAAACCCAGCGACGTGACGGAAAGACTCGACGTAGAGATCTCGCTGCCCAACCGGAAGCCGTACAGACTCGTCAACCTGTACCTGCCTCCGACAACGGGTAGAGACGGCGACGACAGACCACCCCCCGAGAAATATTTCCGCCCGACAGAGCTGCCTCATGACAGTTACACCATCATCGCCGGTGACATGAACGCCCACCACACGATGTGGGACAAAAGGGGCACTCCGAATAAGCTGGGAGAAATACTGCACAGCTGGATGCTGCGATGGGGCTACAGCACATGGAACAAGAGCAGCGAAGCCACGATCCTGAACCCGTCAGGAAACCCAACCTCTCCGGACATGGTAATGAGCGGCGCAGAGTTCGACAAATCTTCTTGGAGGACGTTGCCAGCAATGGGCTCAGACCACGTTCCGATGTTCTTCAGTCTGAGAGGGGGAGTCAGCCAACCGACCAGAAGAGTACTCTACTCTTGGGGGAAGGAGGCAAGGAGCGCGTACAGGGAGACGATGGAAGAAAAGTGCAGCAGGCTGCTCAGGGCCAGAGACCCGATAAGGCTAAACGCTGAGTTTCGCACACTTCTTCTATCGGCAACCGAATCGTGCGTCCCCAGGAAAGGACAGAAGAAAGGGAAGGTTTGGTGGAACGACGAGATTGACGCACTCGCAAGGCGACGAAGCACACTGAAGGCGAAGCTGTTGTCCGAGGATCACGACGGGAACGACGAAGACCTGGCACGTCTAGCGGCGATGGAGGCTGAGCTGGACAGGGCGATAACGAGCGGGAAGCAGGCTGCCTGGGGCGACTACACCAAGAAGTTGTCCAAGGACGGAAACCTGACGCAAGCCTTCTCGGTCATCCGCAGATTCGACGGTCGCAGCGAGAAGCCACCAATAGCCCCGCTCCGACGAGGAAACGGTATCGCCACCACCGACAGGGAGAAGGCCAGTGTACTCGTCGAACACTACGCGAGGGCCTGCTCCCCAAGGACGACTGCCAAGTCGGAGGAAGTGATCACCACCATCAAGAAGGACGCGAAGCCCGGGACAGACAACGACTTCCCCCTGGTAACGAAGGACGAGCTGGACTCGGTGCTGCGAAGGCTGAAGAAGGGCAAGGCTCCGGGCCCAGACGGCATCTACAACGAAATGCTGAAGTACCAGGGACCGGTGGCCAGGGAAGTTCAACTCCTCCTCTACAACTCATCCCTCCAGACCGGTGTCGTCCCTGCCGAATGGAGGCGGTCTTCCATCATCCCCCTCATGAAAAAGGGCAAAGACCAATCCGAACCCGCCTCGTACAGGCCGATCGCGCTGACGTCAAACATCGTGAAGACGTTGGAGCGAATAGTCAAGGACAGGATGTGCTTCCTGCAGGACACAGGACGGGTAAGGCAATTGCACACATCGCAGGCGGGTTTCCGGAAAGGGAGGTCCACGGAGGAAAACGTGCTGTACGCCGCCTCAAAGCTCAAAAGTGTCAGACTGAGCCAAGGTCTGGGGGGTCTCCTGCTGTTCGACTTCAAAGGAGCCTTCGACACAGTCTGGCACAAGGGAGTGATCGCAAAGCTGATAGGCGACGGATACCCTCCCAAGCTCGTGAAATGGATCACCTCTTTCCTCGACCAACGTAAAGCCTCCGTCTGTGTGAACGGGGAACACGGCTGCGTGAAGACAATGACAGGGGGCGTACCCCAAGGCACCATCCTGGCCCCGCAGCTCTTTTCCATCTACGTCAACGACCTGGCCAGGTTGTACAGGAAGGCTGGAATCGACGCGGTAGTGTACGCAGACGACATAGCGATAGTGCTGGAGGCGGGGAGTCCTGCCGAGCTGAACAAGAAGGTGCAACGCGCGGTGAGCCTCACGGAGCGATGGTGCGAGACGTTCTCGATGAAACTGTCCCAGGAAAAGACAGAGTTCATGCCGGTAGAGGGACAGTTCTGGAACTCGCACGACAGTCTCGCAAACCTCATCAACGCCCGCTTCCCCTCGAGTGGGGCGAAAGTCAAGGTGGTACGCGAGGCTAAATATCTTGGCGTCACCTTCGACGAAAGCATGAACTTCCACGAGCATGTGCAGAAGGTGAAGGGAAAGATCAACAGCCGTCTTCGCCTGCTGCGCAAACTCGCCGGAACAAGGTGGGGCTGCCGCAAGCACACCCTAAGGACGCTGTACCTGACGTACGTCCAACCGGTTCTGCGCTACTGTCTCGGTGCTTACGGCAACTTCGTGGGACATGCTGCTCTGGCCGAGTTCGACTCGCTACAATACACAGCAGCGAGGTTGATAACGGGATGCTTCGACAAGACTTCCGCGACGGTGACCAGGTCAGAGGCGGGCATCTGGGAGATTGAATCCTTGCTGGAACACGACACCCTGGTGCTCTACGAGAAGGCACAGCGTCAACCGGGGACGACAGCGGAGAAGGCAACAAAGATATCCGGGGGTCAGATGTGGTACGGGAAAAGCTGGCGAAACACCGCGCTCGACTTGGCGAAGAGTCACGGGATGCCGGAACGCGAAGACCTACCACACCACTCAGTCACTCAGAGCGCAGACCTGCAGCTCCCTCCATGGGTCCAACCCAAAGTCCTGTTCCACCCCGACCTAGTCCGCAAGGTACACAAGAAGGACGAAAAAAGTCTCAAACTCCGAGCGGCCTTCGAATCGATCAGGAGGCACGGCATCCCAGATGTGATCGTCTACACCGACGGGTCAGTCACCGGACACAGGAACGGCGGTTCGGCAGCTGTGATAAGGATCGGGTCTGACACACCGAAGCAGGCTCGCAAGAGCGGAGGAGCAGTGACTTCGGCCTACCGATGCGAACTGAAAGCGCTGAACCTGGGGCTGCAATTGACACTGTACCATACCCGGAGACAAGGTGTGACGACCGGAGTAGTGCTGCTGTGCTCGGACTCCCAGTCGGTGATCAGAAGACTGATGCAGGGCCACAGAGAGATGAGGCAGAAGGAGGAACTGCTGGCTTGGAAATGGCTGGACGCGCTTGACCGCCAAGGCCTCTCCACCATCATCCAGTACGTTCCCGGACACTGCGGCCTACCAGGTAACGAGCAAGCCGACCGACACGCCAAACGCGCCGCAAAGGAGTCGACACCGGACGGACCGACGGACCTGATGACCACAAAGAGCCTCATCAAGAGGTCGGTGAACCGCGACTGGGCAGCCTCGTGGGAGAAGACGGGTCGGGACAAGAAGTACCGAGAGGAGATCGGCGCGAGGTACCTCCCCTTGAAGGAACTGTCCTGCAGACACGATGAGGTACAGATAACGAGACTGCGAACGGGCAGGAGCCACCTGACTTGCGGTTTCCTGTCGAAACCCGTCCAGAATGACTTACGTTGCCTCTCGTGCCATTCGATCCAGGACAGACACCATCTGCTGATCGGGTGCCCAGCTGGAGACAAGGTCCGCGAAGAGATCTTCGGGGATGACATCCCCACGACCACGAAGGAGATGCTCACAATGAGGGTGAGTGAAACCGCCTCCTACCTGAAGAGGATGGACCTCATCTGAGACTCTCACGACCGCCGAGCCGCTGACCGCAATCGCAGGACGTAGAAAAAAAAAAAAAAAAAAAAAAAAAAAAAAAAAAAAAAAGGAACAGAAAAAAGTGAACCAAAAAGTACTAGTGAACCCTCTCCCCCTCCCCCTGTGTTTCCCATTATTACCCTGTCGTGCACCCCAACTTCTGTCTTCACCTTTCCCCGCCCCTTCACACATCCCCCCGTATCATTTCCCTTTGTTTTGAATTTTCTAAGGCTCCGCCGCCCAACAAAGCTGGCTGAAGGGGATGCCTCCGTGCCAGTGTGCCGCTCGTGAGGGCGAGCACGGACGAGGTACCCCACTCCTCAAAAACCCGGAGGTTCGCCCGAAGGGTGCTGGCTTGGGAAGCGGGCTGGAGAGCTGCCGGGGTCACGGAGGTGGGCGAAGTCGCGAACACTGGAGCCCACGAACCGGCCCCACCTCCGTCCTCGGTACGTATGGATAGTTTAGCGGAAGTTTCAAGGTTATCACATTCCTTTCCCCCTTTCGTTAGATACAGGGAGACCCTTGGTCCACCTGTTCTGTCCCCCCCCCCAGCCTTTGCTTCGCACGTCAGTGGTTCATTTATTATTATTATTATTAAAAATAGAATCTGAAGGCGAGATGGCCGAGCGGTCTAAGGCGCTACGTTCAGGTCGTAGTCTCTTCGGGGGCGTGGGTTCAAACCCCACTCTCGTCATTTTTTCCTAAAACAGATCAGATTCCTGACACAACATGGATGTCTACATCCGCAAAGAGAATGGAACTCGTAGACTTGTCGAGATACAAGAAGGGACCACCACGGCAAGCTTTTTCACGCAGAATGGGATACGAGAAGACGAGGAAGTTATCTATGAAGGCGAAGAGCTAGATCGAAATGACGAATCCCCGATGCAGCTGCTCGGGGTCCTTCCAGGGGACGAGCTCAAAAGAACGGTGACTATGGAGGGGAAAGTAGCAAGGGCGTGCAGAGCTGCCGGATGGAAAGTCAACAGGCAGTCACTTTTGCAAGCTGTACGAACTGACACGGGCAAAGCAAGACATTTAATAAGAGCGGGGGTGAAACCGGACTTCATGGTGTTACTCAAAGCCGTGCAAGCGGGGGATCACGAAATGGCCGCTGCAATTCTCACAAGGAAGGAGGAGCTCGCCATTGACGTCAACAAAATTCGCTACAAGTTTATTCGACCTTTTCCAAACCGGTTTCCTCCTGTTTCAACATTCCTGCTGAAAGAAGCAGTCCGGAACTTAGACCTCTCAATGGCCGAGCTTCTTTTGAAGCATGGGGCTTTACCTAACCTCATTGATTCTAAGGGTGAGACAGCACTAACCTTTCTTTGCATGCAGAACGGTGATACGGTTCCTATTGCTGAGCTTCTCTTAAAACATGGAGCGACCGTTTTGGCTCGCAGAATGGGCAGAACAGCGCGTTCACCGTTGTCGTGCGCCGTTGTGCGCAACGATTTGTCGATGGTGAAGCTGCTGCTCCCTGTCGTAATCGAGAACAAGGTGGAATCTTCGAAATGCCTTTCCCTGGCCGTGCACGGTGGGAAGCGACCAGAGATAGTGGAGTATATGAAACACAGAGGGCTGCACGAGGGCATGACGGTCGTACATTGGGAAAAGCATTGGGAGAATCACAGAAGAATGTTAGAAGCAAAACAAGAGGGTGTTTACGACTCATCTGATGAGGAGTTGTTGGAAGGATTTCGGAAGAGCGGAGGCTTTCGGAGAAAGCTTAAAGCAGCAGGGTCAAAAAGAATGACGACATCTCACCATGGCAGGATTATTGCCAACGCGTGGAGGAGTTCAGAGTACCACGACTTTAAAAACAGATACGAAGCCTTTCACGGCTATGTTGAACTGACATCGTGGCGCGAGAGTTCCAGAATTAACAATTACTTACCATTTTTTCAGAAGGATTTTACCCTACCTTCACCGGTACGGAAAGAGTTGAGCTACGCCGATAGTTGCAAAGTAATGCTATAGAATGAATATCTTTGTTCTTACCACTCTTTTAAACAATGGAGCACCTCACCGTCTTTATAATTGTTATTATTGTTCTCCCATATTTCTAGCCATCGGTGGACCCCTTTGCTCTTGTTTATTTTCCTTCCTCTTTGCCTTTCACGTCGTAAAAGGACCCCCCCCCCCCCCCCCCCCCCCAAGGTGGTCCATCATGAGAGTGCTTTTTTCGATGTTTTTATTTCTCAGCCTATGGAGCCAGGTAGAGGCTGTCAAGGAAAACAGAACCTCCGAGAGCTTCAACCCGGAATGGCAAACAGAACATAAAGCACTGGTCGGTCTGGGAGGTGCTGCAGCAGGAACAGCGATCTTAGTGATATTGGTCCTTTTAGGGGTTCGACAGGCGGGGTTGAGCTGGATTATAAGCGTCTGGTTGTGGTCTGTTGTGCTGGTCGTAGGCATCGTCGCGTGGGTCATCACTTATGAGAGGATGCGAACAGCCATCGAAGACCAAGTAGAAAGCTTGATATACTCAATTGGGAGCGACATGAGCTCACGGGTGAGACGAGAGATGGAGGCTGCGGCGGTGATGGTGAAGCAGCATAAACTGCTATCTTCCAACGGCTTTGTTGAGGTGAGGTCCTACGACCTCGCGCATCATTTGCTTTTCTTGCAATCTGTGTGGATGTTGTTTGAGGAGTTCCACCGGTCCATCTCATTGTTCTACTACGCGAACAACAACAACGACCTGTACTCGACGTCTGGGAACCACGACCTCTGGATGGTCGCTCCCCGTGGTGCGAACTTCCCAGCAACATGGACGTGCGTTGGGAACTCGCCCTACACGAACTGCACAAGCCGCACATGCGGAACGCACCCCCAGTTCGACGCTCAGAACTGTAGCAACACGTGCCGCCTCCCTTCGCACAGCCTCTGTGACGGGGTTTTACTTGACGTTCCTAAATTCGGGTTCAAAACCGCTGTGTCGACCCCTACTCTCGGAAACCTCGGCAGCATCGGATCCATCGAACTACAAGAAAACACCTTCAACGCTCACGGCCGTCCATGGTATGTTTACACTGAGGAAGTGATATGGTCACGACCTTACGTCTTCACCGGCCCTGTTGCGGAGCCTGTCATAGGCCTCTCAGCCACGGTGGGGACACGGTCTATGGAGGGTGCCTTCATCGGAGTCGCAGCGGCTGACTTCCAAACGACGTCCTTGCAGAGCTTTGTGGTTGCCTTGCGTCCCAGCACCGGGTCGACCATACTGTTGATCCTCAATGATGGGGTGGTCATCACGGGGACGCAGAGTTTGAACGATTTAAGTAACGTAACGGCAGACGGAAAGCTTCATTTGCTGAATGCGTGGGACGCACCTGCAACGTCAGTAAAAGTGGCCATGCAAGCGCTGGAGAAGAAGGTAGGCCGCAACATTCCAAGAGATCGTGTGTCTCTTATCCATGACCGGGATATAGCTGTACTGGCACAGCCGATCACTGTGATGGGCGACCTGCGCATGTATGCTATCATCATGATCCCGTACAGCGATGTCCTGCAAAAGGCGTGGGACGCGTCCACGACTTCGCTCATTTTTGTGCTTGTTCTGAGCGTGGGATTGAGCTTCCTGCTTGCGGTGGTCTTTACGATTCTCTTACGTCCGATACAAGAGCTCGACAAGGCGATGGGCCTCGTGGCGTGGATGATGGTGGACGACCTCCCGTCCGTTACCTCAAGGGTCGCCGAGATCGATTCCATGTCGCGTTCCTTTGACACAATGGTGGCCAATCTTATTATGTATAAACAGTACCTACCGCAGTCGCTGCTCGCGATGCAGCAGGAAGACAATGGAAGCGTGGCAAGCACGTCGGAGGCGTCAGAACGCGTGACGAAGTCCTCGAGGAGCTCACTCGATTGGTCGCAGCAGCCCGACGGCGGGTTGGACGCCGCCGCGCGTCTCAAAAAAGAAGTTTTCAGCACCGGTCTTCACCGCAGAATAATCTCGATATTATCAGTAAACGTGCAAGGCACACACACAAGCGTGTGCACGGACGCGAAGGCGTACGGTACCAACTACTCGGAGTACTTGACAAACATGCAACTAGCAGCGCAAAACAACAAGGGCGTAGTTGATAATGTGAGTGGTGACAGGGTGAGGATATCCTTCAACGCTGTGACGCAGAACACAGCACATGTGATGCGCGCCTGCTCTGCGGCATGGGATTCCATGAAGTTCACAGACTGCCGTTTCGGGATCAGCACAGGCGGCGCCCATGTGGGCAACATCGGGTGCAAGGGCATGATGAAGTTTTCGTCGTTCGGGAATGTTGTCACCAACAGCATCGCGCTCAGCATACTGGCAGGTGAGACCACATCCGAGAGATGTCTCCTCGATGAACGATTTGCCAGCGAAGCAGAGACGTTCTTTGAAACGAAAAAGCTATTCCGTGTTCGGTTCACTACCGGGAAACCAATACTTATTCGGTCGCTTCTCGGCAAAAAGGAGGGCGGTGAAGGAGAGTGGATGTACGCCCTCGACGGTCAAGAAAGAAGTGGTTACGCTGCTTACAACGAGGCTGTTTCAGCGCTTCTGAGCGGTGACACTGGCACGGCAAACACTCGACTTAAGATGTCCAGTTGCCAGGCGCCTATAAAATTATTGTTGGAAGCTAGAATGTAAAAGAGTAATACGAAATGGCCCCGAGCCGCCCCTGGAGCTCAGGTGGCTGTCCAGCAATTGCACTGTCGAATCCGCAAGCAACAGCGTGGATGTATGCTTCCAAAAGGTTGACCTTATGTAAGAAATTGCTTCTTGCAGCCACGGCACTCGCCTCGTGAGGGGGGGGGGGGGGGGGGGGGGGGT